>JBCAUI010505583.1:0-12963 GCA_038406195.1 Haplosyllis anthogorgicola | reverse complement strand
CTAACTAAAGGACCCAGGCCAATGGGCACTGGGTTGAATGCTATTAATGACTGAAAACAACAATTAAATAAGACTTCGAAACATCTCATGAGATGGATGCCTGGGAAGATGCACGAGTTAACCTGATGCACACTAGGACAGATGTGTCCCCATTTTTGGGGATACACATTCTTAAATACCCCTGCAAAGAGCCAGGAATGACATCATGCTCATGACGTCACCATAGGAATGCTCAAATTGTGATGTAAAGCCTCATAGAACATTTGTATGGTGAGGTCACAGCCATGGCACATGCGTACTGGCAAATTGCTAGAAGGCAGCCACCCCCGTGGGAGTGGTCACACCAAGGATGGAAGACTGGAGCGGTCACCCACAAGAATTGGCAGAAGAACCCACCAAAGATGGTTTATGGAACTGTGACATTCTCCCCCAGGCACCCGCCTCATCCTCAAGGTGTGCTTTATTATCACAATAACGAATGTATATCTGTAAAAATATCAAGAAAAATATGAGCGAATGGATTAACATGCATCATTTTAAGTTATGTACGGATGGCCTAAAAGTGAAAGTTCGAATGACTAATTACGAATGGCTAAATACAAATGAACAACTAATTATGGAAAGCCTGTGCCAGGAGCTGGATGTATTTCTGAGCTCAATTTCTGAGTAATTGTAAAACAATTATGAATACAGTGTCTTGAACAGTGTCTTGAACAGTGTCTTTTGAGAGTCTGTCCAGGTGCTGGGTATTTCTTGGTCTCTCACTTCCTCTCAGCACTGGCCACTCGTTTTTGTGCTGGTTCTGTCAGATTCTCCCCGTTTCCTCATCTTTGTACAGACGGTGAGCCAGGATCTGGTATGACAACAAAGCTAGAAGTAGTCAACACTGCATCATCAGTTCCAGGTATTGTGGTCAAGTTTTCTGGCATATCGGTTTTGGCTAATGTCATGTATCCTCCCCTCATATGTCTGGCTAACACCTCCATGTAGAAGTACTTGATGACCACATGGCGGAGTTGATCAGAGTCTGCTCCTATCCATTCAGCCCAGAAAGGTTCCATTCCAGTGGGCAATCTGGGTCGTTCATGTACACACGTTTCAAACAGCTCAAGTTTCTTGTCAGACTTGTCTGCTTTGAACAGCAACGTGTCCCTCCAAGACTTTGGACAGGTCTGTTTCACTTGGTAATGGGCCATGTCATGTGCTTGATTGTAGGCATACCAGTTTTCTGCAAACTGCAAGGCATCAGCCAAGATGATCAGTTGTGTGAGCTTGTCTGTGGCACAGGCAGCCATTTCTAATATGAGCAGGCAGAAATCATCTATTCCCCCGTGTCCCTCAGTCAGAAGTACTGCAGCTGTGGACCCCACCCATTGGCTCTGAGGAACAGTATAATTCTGAAATTAAAGCCATGACCATGTTGAAACAAACACGTGGCATTTCTCAAATTAATGGAAAACCAAAATTTTATAACCGTTCTACAGGTGCCGGCAGCCCAAGACTGGCTGGGCTGGGTGCACTCGTCATCATGGTGGGGGACTTTCACTCAAGTTCACTCGGTCAACTCACATGAACAGGGCCTCTTCCTCTTCAGTCTTCTGCTCGCTTGCCATGTTCTCGCCTTGGTGGATGAAGCTTGAATGAAAAGGGAATCCCTGCATGCCAGCTTTTATGCTGCTAATGACATCATCATGACATCACGGGGCTCAGCCTCATTTTCATGTTTGCCCTATGTCAAGGGAATCCCTACTGTTTTTTCCTCATTTTGATGCTAGGAGCTGACACATCAGCATGCCAGCTGGTCCTGACCACAAGGTAAGTCAAGTTTGTTTAAAGTTCTTCAGGGGTGCAGGTGGCCAGGCACCCGGCCAAGTCCAGCACAGCTGCCCTCCAAAGAGTCTACCTTTGGGCAGTCACATGGTCAAGTTTTGTCCGCCATTTTGTTTAAGGAGAGTGGACCTTTTTCAAGTTTTGTCTGCCATTTTTGTTAAGGAGAGTGGACCTCTCCCCCAGGTTTTCTGTTGTATAAGTTCCTAATTTCAACTGGCCAGGCCAGGCTGGATGACCCTGGGTCGATCACATTATAATGGCTGTTTTTCCCATTACAGTCAGGTCCACCACAATACGGAACACCCACAGCTCCCCAACAACTGAAACCAAGTGGAAACCCACAAGGCACTGGCATGGGAGTGGCCGGCTCATCACTCTCACCCAAAAGCCTTGAAACTAAAGCAGCTACAGATGCACTTGAGAAAAGTCTGAATGAATCTACTGACACGCTTGTGGCTATGTCTTCAACACTGGACTTGACAACTTCCGAACATAGAAAAATGGAAGAGTGTCAGGTGTGGCACACTCGCTGTAAGCAACTGATGGTCAATCCATCTGGCATTTGACCAGAAAACATCCAGGATTGGGCATACATGCCATACTCTCTGTCAGTCCACTCCATGCAGGCAGAGGTGCAGTCCAGGGATGTTATGGAGAAACTCATACTGACCGGGAAGTTTGATTGTTACACCGACACAGACAACCACCCCACAGACTTTGAGCCCAAGTCTCAACTAGCCCTGCTGGTAACCCACTCCCCCGTGTCACGGGGTGGAATAATCGTCAACCATGCTCACTCACTGTGCCGTATACACATCCACTCTGGACAGGAGACTTGCTCTATCAGGCCAGCCCTGCATTATTTAGACCTTCTGGAGGAGCAACATGACATCACCACCATTGCCCTGGTTCATGTGGACTCCGAGACCTCTGTGGGCCAGTGGCTGAGATCTGTCTCTGACCATTTCGAATTACCCATGTTTTGTCACTTCATCAATGATCAGGGCAGCATGAGGCTTTGTTTTGGTGATGTGGATGCACCCTGCCAACCATTTTGAAACTTTTCCATGAGAGGGCTCTTCAGTACAATAGATGGGAAAGGCATCTTGCCCCTTGACTCATACCGGCCCCCCCAAACACATTATGTTGAAGGACCTGAAGCTCTCATCTATGCAGCCCCTCCATCCTGAATTCATCAAGCCCATGGTCAACCATCTCAGGGACCTTTGCTTCTCTGGTGAGCTTTTCCATGAGATCACATTCGCTGATGCGCCGAATCAAACACCAGCTACCAGCATGGAGGACCTCCTTGGTGATGTCGAGGTAAATTTCACCTATGGCATTCAGGATGGCTTTTCTCTTGCCGGCCCCCAGGCTGTCCACTTTGCAGCACCCGACTCAGGTCCGGCCGCCCCTGGAGATCCACTCACTGTACACGAAATACAAATTCTCAATGAGGGGTGCAGAGTGGTACAGGAGTTTGAGGAGCAAACCATCATGCACCTCATGGATGTACAGACAGCCGTGGACATGAACACTGCCTTCGAAAAGGCTGCACAGGAAGGCACCAAAGGTCTGTGGAGGGAATATGATGTCCATCAAGACTAACCTGTGATGGACCTTAGTCACACTCTGGGAAAGGCCACAGTGGATGCCAAGGTGAATATTGCGGTCATCCAAGAAGAGTACATGTGTAAACATCTGGCCAAACGTGAGGCAGAATTCAGGTAAGCAAGGGTCAACCTGGCAGCCAGGCTGGATGTGGTCTCCCTAGGGTTGGTTCTGGCCCGTAACTACGTGAATATGGCTAGCTTTGAGAGGGTATTAGCGTGGTATGGCCTGCACTGTCCAATCCTTAATATGCCCATACCGGACCTCTGCCCCCGTGCATCCTACGATGTGCAAAGCATCATTGGGGATTCTTCCTCATGTGAAGACAGAAGCAGCTGGCCCCTCCAGGAGAATGATGTCTCAGAAGTCAGCAGACTGGGCAAATATGGTAACCTCCTCTCTGATCCTGCCCACTAATGCAATGATGGTAACAGCCGGGGTTACAGTGCGCACTTCCTCTGGTGGGAAAGTGTCCACTTCTCATCAGGGTGGTGACAAACCCTTTCTGCCTCCTTCGGACCAATCTGGCTTCCAGTTTGGATGCTCCAGACTCTCTAGTGCCTCTCCATTGCACCCAACATTCCACAGCCCCCTTTTGGAATCCTTTTCCAAAGAGAAGGCCAGCATCACCCATCCAGCCAAGAAGTCATCCACACCAGCCGAGATAGATGTGCCAAGGCCCATGCAGCAACTCACATCTACCCACAAGCCAGCAGTGTTCAAGGAAGATCTGGACACCATGGTCCTAATAGACCTGGATGGCGTGGCCCCCGAGGACACTCTCATGATGGAGTCCATTGCAGCCAATGCGGCCAAGAAAAGGGCGAACCTAGAAAACATCGTGGCGGCTATTGCAACCAGCCCAGAAAAACCAAAGAGAGAAAGCTTTGATAGGTCGTGAAGAAGGTCCAGGACCCCTGACAAGCAGAGGTCTGACATTGTGGATAAACTGAAGAAGGGCTCCCTGCACAAGCACTGAAAGAGTAAAAAGCACAAGTCAGACCACAAGCACAAAAGAGACCATAAGGACTCCAAGGCGGACAAGGAGGCAGCCAAGAAGTCCCGTCCCTCCCATGAAGACAGGAAATCCTCCCCGAGGGGGAAAAGTAGCCGAAGGGTAGTCCATTCCATGCTGTGCAAAGACACTGAATGCCCCAAGGTGACCAATACGAAGACAATGCCCAAGAAATTGAGCACGGATGAGAAGAAACAAAAGGCACAAGAGGCCTTCAGTGGTCCAGAGAGCAATGATGAGGGTGGTGGAGAAGAAGATTAAAACACCAAAGAGCAGACATCTGGTCAACTCCTCCACCTACATCAGCCATGTTGTTGGAGTAAATCCACCATGACTTTCGGCAACGACCATCCCACGGTCACTCCACTGCCCTGTACATATGTTTGTTACATGAACTTCAGTATTCCAGACTTTCAAGGGCATATGCCCCTCAGGTCTTTCTGCTCCATGGGCCATTCTTAGCCATAAATTTTGATTCGTCCAGTTTTACATTTTAGTAGTAGTTAGTTCTACTTTTGCATTTTATCATTCAAAATGTTACCTTTATACATTTAATAAAAGTTTTTTTAGAATGTCTGGCTTTTGTCTTTGTTGGCTGAAATGTGTCCGTATTACTTAATTCCAATCGCACATAAATAAATAAATTAAACCATATCATGTTACAACATTTATACAGTTTATACACGTAGCAACACAACGTTTATACAGTCTATACACATAGTAATACAACTATACATTACATTTGTACCATTGCGACTGCTCTTACAAGAAGTCTGCGTGAACCAAAATTTCGGTTCACCAAAGAGGGAGATATGCAGGTATGACTGACTCATAACCGGCCCCTGCACTGGTGCCAACGAAAAGTTGGTACCCCCCTCAGGGTCATGTGTGCAATGTCCCATTGCAGGCACACACCTTCCCCCATGTAATAACGGTGCCTCCTGGCACTGAATGTTTTAGAGCTCTAGTCATCCATTTCTGATTCAGGTGTTTCTGTCCCTGTCCATCTTCTGAGTAGCGTTCCACAGATGCAGTGGGGTTCAGTTACAGCCGAACTGCTCCACATCTAGATGAACAGCTCCTCCATAGTTGTCCTGACTAATGGGAGTGTTTTGGATTGAAATCTCAATCCACGTCTTCATCAGCCATCTTCGTAAGGGTAAGGGTGGGAGTGAATCGACCGACCAACCCTGGGACTGGTTCCATTTGTAACGTGAACACCCCAACTTGCATCCACACTCCATCCCGGCCAAGGCTGGGAATCCCCTCCTGGGATGCTATGCTGGGGACCCTCGGAACCAGGGTGTCCCCACTAACCTCTTGTGGCTTCTCTTTCTCATCCGTTTTCTCTGGATTGGCCATCCCAGGGTTTGCGACCATGGAGACTGTGCCATGAATGACCGTACTTCCACTTAGTGGGAAAACCTCGCCATCCCCTTTTGGAGCAAGGAACAGGAGCTGATTTTGGTGTGCCGTTTTCATCCTACTGGCTGCATCCTTAATGCAGTATGTGGGGATGCCATCTGTGACTTGGCTATCCACCACATATGGGGTGTCCCCCCATTTATCCTTTATCTTCCTCTTCCCCATGAAAGTGTCCATGCATAGTAGGACCACATCTCCGGGTCTAAGTATGGCAGCTCCTGTATTTTTATCATAGATCTGTTTCTGTCACTCTGCCTCCTGGGCTTGGGTTGCTCGCGCTTCATCAAATGCGGCCCTCAAATGCTCCTGGATGATGGTGACCTACTCTGGGACACACCTGGGCTTGGTATTCCCCCTAATGTTCGGGAAATAGAAGTCCAGTGGGAGTCAGGGCCTCTGTCCGAACATTAAAAAGAAAGGACTGTACCCTGTCATCTCAGAGCAAGTGGCATTATACACCTGTACCACCTCGGCGAGGTGGTTGGCCCAGTCCAATTTCTTCCCAGCATCTAGCTTTCCCAGCATCCACATCAGAGTCTGATGCATCCTCTCCACCTGCCTGTTTGCCTTGGTGTGGTAGGGGCTGGTCCGACACTGTGTAACTCCCAGCATGCAACATAGCTCTGTCACAACAGTGCTCATAAAACACATACCCTGGTCACTCAAGAGGTGAGTGGGGGAGCTGAACAGTGCTATCACAAACTTGTACAACACCTCAGCTACTGTCCAAGCCTTCTGGTCCTTCATTGTGAAGGCTAACACATAACATGTGAAATGGTCCATAAAGACCAGTACATTGACAACCTTAGGCTGTTCATTGAGCGGCACTGGCCACTCAATCATGGTGAAATCAACATGTAACAGCTCCATGGGGGATGTAGCCATCCCTCCTCATCAGCTTGTTGGAGGGTCACTCCCAACCTGATGCCTGATGCATCCATGTGAAAGATGAATGGTTGATCCAAATGGGCCAGCTGTAGCACCGGTTTGAGCCTTCCTGGATAGTACCACCTTCTCCTTCTTCTTGTTGGCCCCCTCCCCCTGGAGGTAGTCAGTGAGGGGCCGAGCGATCCTAGCAAACCCAGGGATAAACCGCTGGTAGTGGCTGGCCAGGCCAGTAAATGAACAGATCCCAGTGTACATGTCTGGCACCTGGACCTCCTTAATTGCTTTCACGTTATCACCACTTGGCCGTATACCCTCTTGGGAGACATGTTGCACTAGATACACTATTTCCGTCTGGAAGAATTTGCACTTGGATGGTTTCAAGTGCAACCCATGCTCACGGAGACGTTCAAAGATGAGCCTTAGTCTTGTGAGGTGGTCATCCTCCATGTTGGAGTACATGATGATGTCGTCCAAATAGATGAGGCAGAATAGCAAGTTCAACTCCCCCAGGACATTCTGCATGCAGTACTGGAATGTTGCATGCACATTACAGAGGCTGAAAGGCATTCTCCTACATTCAAAGAACCCCAGATTGCCTACAGTGAAGGCAGTATACTTCTGGGATCCCGGACTCATGGGTATCTGCCAGAATCCAGACAAGAAGTCAACGCTCAAGAAGTGCTGGGTGCTGACCAGGTTGTCCAAGGATTCCTGTATCCTGGGTAGAGGATAGGAGTCCTTCTTAGTGCATTCATTCAACCTACAAAAGTCAATGCAGAACTGCAAGCCACCATCTTTCTTCCTCACCAAGATGATGGCATTACTCCAGGGGCTGTCACTAGGAGCTATGGCACCCACTTCCTGCATCACCTTGAGATATTCCTGTACCTCTTCAACCAGATGAGGTAGGATTCATCTGAAACACTCCTTGATGGGTGTCTTGTCTTAGACCGTGATGATGTGTTCGGCCACATCTGTGCACCCCAGTTCAGACAAGTCGAGGGCAAAAATGTCATGGAACTCACACAGTAGCCCCTTCACTGTAGCTTGAAGACTTTCTGGCCAATCCTCCAGTCCTTTCAGGTAGACTCTCCAGTACTTTGTCCTTCCACTCCTCGTCCATCATGGCAGAGTCTGACGACTCTTTCTTCACTCCTAATTGTTCATCAAGCTGTTTAATGGTGCCTGGCAACACGTAGTTCTCTGGCACCATATTGGCAGCTGTGATCATGGCCAGCAGCACCTCCGCCTTTATAGTCTGAGGCACCGCTGTTGTGTTTTCCAGTATGATCCTCACTCGATGGGAACTCCGCTTCAAATACTGGTGGGATGACTGCAACTTCATCCCTGGAGGGAGGTGTCCACTCCCAGGTAGAAGCTCCGTTGCAGATACCCAGAGTCATCCTTCTGAGATCTTTCACCCCACTTTGCCACGGATGATCATGCAGGTGAAGGGTGGGATGACCACATCTGCATGGGCACAGGCTGTCTCCTCATATTCCGTAGGGTCATTCTTCATCTCTTCAATCTCTTCTTCAGTAGGGGTGGCCGGAAAATCTTTCTCAGCCAGCATCTCAGTGACTTTCTGCAATGGTGTTTCTCCTTTGCCGGCTCATGCCATGGCCCATCATACCAGCACCCTCCTGGTCCTCAGAAGTGATGCCACTCATGCGTTAGCCCAGAGCACAGCCAGTCGATCGAGTTCACTTTCCCTGATGACCTGGATGACCCTATCCAGTGTGGGCATGCCTAGTAAGAGGGGGACACATCAGGTGAAGTCTGTGTCACTACACAAGACCAAGGCCACCTGAATGCGAATGATAACATCAAACTTAGACTGCCCGATCCCCCTAATGGGGGACTCCCCCAGATGGAGAAGGTTGGACAGTGGGAAAACTGACAGGCCATGGGATGCCACATAGCCTGGGGTAATTAAGTTGACCGTGGCTCCTGTATCCAAAACTGCAACACAGAGGTCACCATCAACCTGGATGTTGCCAATGTTGTCTACACCCATCCACCACCCGATCACCTCCTTATTTACGTAGGGAGTCTGCCCCTGGTGCCACTTTGGTGTTGGGCCGGGGTCCCATGTGGTCCTTGATCGACTTGTGGGTTGTCTTCTGAGGGGCCTGTGCTCCCTTGTCTGAGCCCCTGGCCCCATTTAAATATGCTTTCTTGGCCCCTGTCTTCTCCAGGCATTCCCGAATAAGGTGGTCGGGGGACCCACAGTTAAAGCATAACCGTTTCTTATCCTGATAACAATCCATGAACTTCACCATCTGAGCATCCACTCTGGTGATGCTTGTGCCATCTGAGTCATCTGCACCAGAGAGGAAATCACTATCTTTGTATGGGGACTCTGTGGAAAGAGTGGCTGCCATGCAGCCTCTAGCATATGGGCATCTGTCTCAGTCCTTCTCTTGGTCCCCATGGTGATGGTAGCCAGGATCCAGTGGCCGCCTATGATTCTGTTCCTCCCAGCTAGCTTCTTTTCTTTTTATGATGTCTAGAAATTTGTCATATGAGTAAGCAGCCAGGTTGTCCTGCAGATAGGACAGGGCGTTCTGCAGCTCCACCCACAGGCCTCCATACAGACGATCTTTTGCAAGATGATAGTAGGCATCTCTGACCAGTTTGCCTGGGTGGCCCTCTTGGATGACCACCAGCTGGTCAGTGATTTGAGTAGAGAACATGGAGGTGCTCTCTGTGAGCCCTGTCACATTGAATACAAGTCCCTAACGAGAGAGTCATAGTCACTCACCACTTTAAACTTTCCATTCTGGCTATCTAGCATGCCCGAACGGAAGTCATTGATCACATCCTGGACACTCCCTGTAGGCGTATGACAGCCCCGTAGATTTGGGTGCAGATGAGAGAATCCTCATAACCAGCATCCAGGTATGGCTTCATGGACTCCTTCCACATCAAATACTGGCCCATGGTACAGTCTTCTGTCAGGGGCTCCAATTTGATGGCACCCATGTGATGTCCACTCCTTGATTGTCATCGTCTTCTCCTCCTCTGACCTGAGCAACAGCTCACAAAGGAGACAGAGGACTGCCCGGAGTCTCTATCACCCCTCTGTTGGGAGAGAGAGGATGATGGGCTTGGAGGCAGTTTGTGCCTCAGCCGTGCCAGCCATCAGCTTCTGCCTACAGGGGTGGGCAACTGTCCTCCAGCACTACCAGGGCTGGATCCCCCAGAGGCCCTTTGAGAGTCAGCTCCCCATCGTCTACCTCCTGCTGCCTTCTTGGATGGCCTCGGGTGGCTGCTGGGCAGATCTGTATCATGATCGAGTTCTTCCAGCCAAATGGCAGCCAAATAGGGCACATCCGCCCCAACCAGCTCATCTTCCCCCTCCTTGGGGTGTCCATGCCCCTGTGAAGCTCTTCCCTCTCATACCCTCCTGGCCGAGTAGGCTGCCACCTCAGCATCCACAATGCAAGCCCTAGCAGCTCATTGCTGGCATTCCGTCTGTTCCCTGGCTTGTGTGAGAGCTTGTGTGGCCAGCTGTTGGGCAGCCATGATGGGTATCCTCATGGCATTCAGGGAGATTAGTGGCCTATCCATCTCCTCCATCCTATCAAGTGGTGGCTGGCCAGTACACCTGCATCACCTGGCTCCAAGCCCTCTCCCCTGATCCTGCACCCAAAAAACAGGGTCATGGTTTGGTTATATAGAAAGACAATTTCTTGCATCTCCGGGACCTCTGCCCTGAGGAGGTCACCCAGCACCTCAGCATTCCAGAGGTGCTGCACCAGTTTGTGGAACTCCCCATTAGCCAAGAGTTCAGACACGATCACCCACAGTGCATAGTAGTCCCTGACATAGGGAAGTCCCATCAGAGGTACCCCTTGGTCTGCCGCTGGCTGTCCTGGCACTCGGTTGGATCCCTCTCAGACAGTCTCTGGGGCCTCAAGAGTTGCCTCTCTCTCCCCCTTCTTTGTCCCTCTTGATTTCTCTGGTGGTGGGGTGGTCACCTCCACCACTGTTGCTTCAAGTTCTTCCACTACCCCACTGGTGGTTCCTGCATCAGTGGGCAGACAGTCACCCACAGGTGGGTCCACAGGGGTTCCATCCAGATTCATGCTGCCTTTTCTCTACACGTTGGGTTTTAAAGTGGCACTAAGGCCAGAACTTAAGTTTAACAATCAAACACCATGTAACACTGTAGGGCACCTCAGCCACTCCACTCCCAACATAGGTACCTACAGGAAACAGTGAACTTCAAATCTCCTAAACACCCTTGGGGATGTCAGGTCTCGACCCTTTTCAGTGCCATGGCTCTTATGGTGCAATTCGTGGTTTGCAGTGCCTATGCATCCACCTCTATGCTGGCTGCCTCAGGTGCAGCCACTGTCAAAGCATCCAAGACACTTAACCAGATCATGTCTAAGATTAACACTGGTGCCCACCCAGGGATGCCACAATGTCAAGGCAGAAGCCGCCCTCTCCAATCTGGAAGGTTCTCCGCTTCAGTATCAGTCAGAAAGATCACTTCCCATATCTCTGGGCACTGGCTGAAGTCCAAATGGCAGTGACCCAGCCATGTTACACTTACTTTGAGGCTTTATCGAGCCGCCCGACACAGCATGTGGCACAACAAATAACTACTAACTAAAGGACCCAGGCCAATGGCACTGTGTTGGACACTATTAATGACTGAAAACAACAATTAGGTAAACTTGGAAATGTCTCATGAGACGGACATCTGGGAAGATGCATGAGTTAACCCGATGGACACCAGGACAGATGTGTCCCCATTTTTGGGCTTACATGCTCTTAAATACCCCTGCGGAGGGCCAAGAATGATGTCATGCTCGTGACATCACCATAGGAATGCTTGAATCATGACGTAAAGCCTCATAGAATGTTTGTATGGTGAGGTCACAGTCATGACACCTGTGCACTGGTAATTTTGCTAGAAGGCGGCCGCCCCCGTGGGAGTGATCACACCAAGGATGGAAAACCGGAGCAGTAGCCCACAAGAATTTGCGGAAAAACCCACCTAAGATAGTTTACGGGACTGTGACATATATATATAAAAAAAAAATTCGTGCAGATATGTGTCTTCGTTATAACAGTGTGTCAACTTTGTGTCCATTCTCCAAGACGAAACATACTGTCAGCTTTAATTTTTCCAGGGAGAAAAGAAGAAACGAGACAGAAAGGAACTTGTGTGTTTATAGACATTCAGGATCATTTGGATCCTTGGACACTAATGGTAAACTGATGTATTATCATTGCACAGAAATAGGGCCCCCAACGTATGGATATTTCCTTGGCCGCTTAGCCGTTGCACTTTTAGCTGGCTTAACCATTAGCCAGACAATGATGATAACAATAATGATGACATGGAGTTGTCCATCATGATTCAATAGAACTCTTAATATTTGTGACAATGAGCCAAAAATCATTTATTCATTATTTTAAGTCATAACAAATATAATACAATGACAAAATCCCTAACAGTTTCTGATTTTTATGTTTGGGGTATGGCAAGAAATATGTAATATTACTGTCACACAAATGTCACGGCTAATGGCTAAAGTAAAATCTTAGCTGGCTAGCTAGCCACCAGACTTTTAACCGGCTAATTGGATTAACCGTTAGCCACTTGGGGTCCCACGCAGAAATCGTATCAATTGCGCACATAAGGTTACATAAGGGAGTTTCCAGAAGGTGCCGTGTTAAACTTCTGATACGAATTCTGTGTACTGTTGTATTCTATTGCAATGCATTTGATCTAATATTGTATTATTCAGTGGTAGAGATATAAAGTATAAGAAACAAATATCCTGTACTCCTTTGTTCAAAGATCCAAAGTTACATGATAGAATCCATAGCAACACAGCTGTTTACAACTTCAGCATTACTCAAGAGAAGCTAAGAGAGTAACTGAATGATACAGCTTCTGTTCCTACTCAATTTATAGATACTCAGCTTGCACTTAACTTTTGCTATGCAATTCTGAAGTAAACAACTTCCAACACATGAGTACTAACTCTCGTGGGGTTCAGAAATACTATTAATCATTTGTGAGTACAGTTTGTTCTTTCAGTAATACAACATCCCCCTTCTTTATAAGCTAAAATTTATGGATGTTTACAAACGTTCAAAAATTTTAGAATTACTTTTAACCTTAAACTTTCAATAATCATTATCAATTTCTTAAATGATAAAATAGTTAA
>JBCAUI010505572.1:0-12965 GCA_038406195.1 Haplosyllis anthogorgicola | reverse complement strand
CAATAGGTCAATTGGAAGTGTGCCAATTCGGTAAAAAGGCATATAACACGACCGATTCCATAGGCTGCTTTAAAGCATTGCTTTAAATCAGCCAAAAACCTAGAATAACTTCCTCATGGCTGTATTCCCTGAAAATCACTTGAAAGAACGACACAAGAGCTTCAGCAGCTGGGGACTTCGCATGCGTTTATTGGCATTGGGAGCTCCCAAATAAATACACCTTTTAAGCAGATATCCTTAGCTGCTGAGATTGATAAAATAGTGTTGCAAACAATCATGTCACATAAACTTATTTGGGTTGAATTTAGACACACAATTTTTCTTTGAATACCGTGTTCCCTCTAAATATGGCACCCCCTATTTTTGAAACGAAAATAATTAAATGAATCTTTGGTGAAATTCCAAAATAAGAATTTCTCCATGATAGAGGGAGTTTTAAGTGTTGATCCACATTCAATGAAGGTATTTTAGTTGACAAAACAAAGTGAAAACACTAATGTTGGTGCCACCCAAATTTGATATTCATAGACTTTTAATTAAGGCACCCCTTCAAAATTTGGTCTTGGCACCCAGTGCCATAATTAGAGGAAATACGGTACGCTAAAATGCAGACAGGTAACAAATGTAAATAAATAAAATTATCTAGGATTCAAATGCGAAATTACTGGGATAACAGGGAATGAGGTGAGGGGAGTGGCTACCCTTTTTCACTGCTACCAAACCCAGGAATAAAGTGAAGACCCAGCTCTTCATTTTCTTCTTGGATAAGTTTATTCTCTTGAATAATTTAAGTCCACTGCACAAAACGCCATTTAGGTGGGGGGCTACATTGACGTGATAATACAGCAGGTATTTTATCATAAACTCTTGTATAATAATTCATGTTCCTCCTGCCACGCATACCTGCGCCAAAATTGCTTCGTTTCAAAATTAAAAGTACCCTCGGAAGTCAATGATTCAAGATTTCCAAACAGTGGTATATTTCAAAAATCGGGTGCAAATGAAGTAATTAAACCTATTTAAACAACAACTGCTGTCTACACTGACACACATTAGTTTTGAAAAGTATTGTGGGAACGACCGCCATAAATTTTTTGCCGTAATGGACTTGAAACATTTAACAGGCACATTACATGATAACTTCCTTTCTTTGTTCGATAACTTTTGTTAAGTCAGGATTTTTTCAATAAAAAAAATGGAATCGGCAACCAAACTGCAGAAAATATTTTCTGACTACTACACACCATTACCGAGACTGACATAAGATAATGAGTAGACGACCGCTCCTGCCTTTATTAGTTCCCGTACGCATTCGTCATGAGCCATCCACAGCGCACTAACACCTCGTACGTCAACTCGGTCCAAGCAAGCCCCTGCTCGGATGAGTGACTTCACGCAATGCACATTACCCCTTGAAGCTGCCCACATCAAGGGCGTTTTTCCACTAGCTTCCTGTATGTTCACATCAGCTCCGGCCAGAATAAGTAAATCTACACATTCCACATGGTTGTTCGCTGCAGCCCACAGTAATGGTGGATACAGAATGTTATTAGCTCTGTTCACATCTGCTCCTGATTTTATTAAGATCTGCACACATTTATCATGACCATTCCTGGAAGCCCAAATCATGGCGGTATCACCACAAGCAGTGGCTACGTTAACATCAGCTCCTGCCTGTAACAAATACGTCACACATTCATGGTATCCATCGCTTGCTGCCGCTATCAAGGCAGTCGTACCATCCTTATTTTGATTGTTCACATCGGCCCCTGTCCATGTAAGGTATTTCACACACTTATGATGGCCACTTGCTGCTGCACATATAAGGGCAGTATTACCTTCCATATCTGGTCTGTCCACATTAGCTCCTGCCCATACTAGCATTTTCACAAGTTCATTCCTTCCATTCGCTGCTGCATGTATCAAAGCTGTCATACCAGTTGCATTGGGCGTATTAACATTAGCCCTGGCTTCTATCAGCAACTGCAAACATTTATCTTGGTTACTGAAGACAGCTTTCATTAAGGCTGTTGTGCAAGTTGCATCAAACAAGTTCACATCAGCTCCTGCCTCTAACAAAATTTCCATGCACTCACTGTACCCATACACTGCAGCCTCCATGACAGCAGTGGCACCATTAATGTCTGTTTGGTTCACATCAGCTCCTGCTTTTACCAATACATCAATACAGGTACTCTGACCGTTATGCACCGCATACGTAAGAGCTGTCATACTATTACAATCTGGTTGGTTCACATCAGCTCCTGCTTCAAGCAACATTTCGATGCACTCACAGTGTCCTCGTTTTGCTGCTGCCATTAAGGCAGTTAGGCCATATTTTGCTGACTTTTTCACGTCTGCCCCACTATCTATCAAAGTTTTAAGACACTGTGTGTTACCACATGACGACGCTTGAAGCAAACAACTAAATTCTGCCCAAAGAAATGTTGGAATCACATCAGCTCCTGCTTCGGTCAGAAGCAGAATGCATTTCTCAAATCCATACTTTTCCGCATAAATCAGAGCCGTCCCTCCGTTATTATCCTTAATATTCACATTAGCTCCTGCCTTGATCAGTGCCTCTACACTTTCATTATTATTCGTAGTCGCTGCCCATATTAAAGGTGTGAAACCATGCTTGTCAGAAATGTTTACATTAGCTCCTGCTTCTATTAATGAGTTCACACATATGGTGGGTTTGTTTTTAACCGCAAATATCAGAGGTGTGAAGCCGTCTCTGTCAGCTCTATTCACATCCGCTCCTGCCGATAGCAGAATGTTCACACAATTTTGATTGCCACCCTTCACAGCTGCCATCAGGGCTGTGGTACCGGAGACATTAACCGTGTTCACATCAGCTCCTGAGTTAACAAGCTCCGTCAGACGGATCCACTTCCCACCAGCGGCCGCTTTGACAAGAGTTAATGACTCCATGGATCAGGAAACGGATTTTTCCAACAAATAGTTCTTGGTAATTCAGACCTTGCCTATCGGGTTACTTACTTTCTGTATAATGTATTTAATGAGTCGAGTATTTTTAGACGGCAGGATGTTACTGAGATGTCTGCTGTTCTTCCCTCGACTATCTGCTGTTCGTACGTTAAATGTCTGAACGATAATGCTGTTCTTTATTAACTGTATTGGAAAATCCGATTTCTCTTTCCTTCCTCATTCTTTCTTCCTGAAATGGAGAGTGAGGTCATTTTGTTGATACCGTATGTACTCCAATTAATGTCTAACCCAAATTTGCTTTGCAACTTTTTGTAAGCTTGAAATTTATGCTCAAATTGATCTTTTGTAAAAAACAACTTTTCATACAATCAATCGATAAAAACGCTGCCGTAATATATATGTTAGAATATTAATTATTTCTTCATAAACAGATGATGTCTGAATTAAAACAAACACGGCACATGACGTCAATGTAACCATGGTTCTGCCTTTAAATCAGCATCCTTATCAACCTGACCTCCCAACAAATGGTTTTCATGGTTTTATGGCAATGTAGTACATTTAAAAACGATGATATCACAATATTCTTTCACTTCGTGCTTTTGTTCACGTCAATTGAGGTTTTCCTAATTCGTTCTTTACCAGATTTGGAAGGTCGGACTATTTTACTAATTTCAGTACAACTTGAAAATAAATACAGCAGATGCTCTATGTTAAAAATAATACTTATGATGCATAATTTAATTTTAAATTATAAACAACATATTCTTTTTTTCTCAATGACAATAACCACCAAATCTGACAGGTCGGTCAGATCATAAAACATGATTCGGAAAAACCTCTACTGGCATGACATGGAATTCCTGTTTTCTGCACAATTCCAAAATTAATTCGATTTTCCTTAATTGGACAGTAGAGAGGAAACCTTCCCGCCTTTCGATTGACCTATTCAATTCATGATATTTCTTTTAGTTTCTGAACTGAAGACACTTAACTTTGTTTCAAAATGAACCGAGAACACTTAACATGGAATTCTGTTAATTTTCATGGCGTCACTCACCTCGGACCATTTCATGTTCTACTCTTCCCAGAGCCTAACCTTAACCTCTGTAATGTCAAATAATTTGTGTAACTTTCATCTTTTATTCAAACAATGATCTTCATTTCCTTATTCCTGGTTTTCCCCATGTTGATGTAGCCACGAGGCAGTGACGTCACGTCAACATGGCGGCTGTTGCAGACAGCTGGGGCGGTTCTACTCGAGGATGTTCGAACTAGAACTGGCGATCACGTGTTAAATATGTAACATATTTAAAGTTACCAGAGAAAAAATATCTAGTAACTAAAGAACTACAGCGAATCTAGAGGGTTTAGGAAGTCCGCCCCCAACCTGTGAAAACAAATCAAAATAAAGATAGCCTTTATTTCAAGTCTTTTCCTTGATAAATGTTTGGATCCGCAAACTGCAACAACTTATGGTCAGTTTGTATCAAAATTCAAGAGGATTCCGCACTTTCATGTACAATATGTTACGTGTGTCTTGGTTAACTTTGATAATATTATCTCCGGATAAAAATATGAGTCGGTTTCTCTCCTGATGGTACATATGAAATGCAATGGCGGATCCAGAAATTTTTATTACAGGGGGCGTCCAATTAAAACCAATTAAAATTCATTGGCGGATTAGGGGGTGCAGGAGGCACACGCCCCCCCCTACGGTCAAAATTTTCTTCATTTTCATGCAGTTTTTCCCGATTTTTGGGCGAAAATAGGTGAAAATTGGGTTGGCGCCCCCCCCCTACGGGCCGCCCCCCCGTACGGGAAATCCTGGATCCGCCAATGAAATTTGCCCCTAAAGTGTGAAATATGAGCATGAAAATTAAGCAACTTTTAGCTGTAGGGGCACCACCCCTGGATCCACCAATGCAATATTCCTTGCGAACCAATTGTGTATGTTGTGGAATGAAAACTCACGACGAAATTATCCAAGCTGGACAACACTACTATATGTTTGTCAAGGTCTTTTAAAGGTCAAATGTAAATTCATATGTTTCTAAGCGTTTCGAAAACCGTCTCTGAGCGCAACCTCGTCAGCCCGTGTACTTTGTGTTTCGCAATAAATGTTCAATTTACCATTACAAATTATCGAGATTGTGCTGGCATGAAGTAAATTTATTCTTCCGTCCATGCTTAAATTTCCATCTTTCCATCATGTAGGCAATACCCCTGGTCAACGCTCACACACCAATCACTTTGTTATTCAATTATTAAATTTAAGAACACAAACAAAACGTGAAAACCCTGACATTTTATTCATTTGCATTTTTATATCGCAGTTACAGAATAAATCAGATAATTATAATTGACGAAAAGACTCAAAACACAAGTCAAACTTAAATCTAACGTAATTTCTTGCAACATCTAAATGCAACAATCAATTACGACACCGTATTTAAGCACGTGTTTTAGTATGAAGTTCAAAGCATTGCAATTCATTTCTAATTTGATTATCTAATCCTCTACTAAAGATTAAAATATAGCAAAGTTATGGATCAATTCTGAAATTTTACATTTAGTGGCACAAACAGGCTGTCGTGAGGTGATCTTCAATTTCTTTAAATAAATACACACTGCAGTGCTACTAAGCCAACTTGCCAACTTGCCAACTTAAACGAATGAGTACTCAATATTTTAAATTAATTTCAGGGAATATTCTTTTTCTATCGTAATAATAAAAGTTTCGCTGTAATTAATTTTTGCAAAGTGCAATGCTTGAAAAGTGGTGCCATCTATCGACAGTGTCAGTTGGCACCTTACGTTTTCATTCAGCAAAACTTGTACCAAAGCTGTACTGTTTGTCAATTATGTTAACTAATTACTTTAATGAGCTCCTGCCTTTAACAGAACACTTATACATTCAAAGTGATCGCCAATAGCAGCTGCCATCAATGCGGTGCGATCATTCCTGTCGGAAATGTTCACATAGGCTCCTCCATCGATGAGCTTCTTAACGCATTCACAGTTACCTTTCATCGCAGCCCAAATCAAGCTCGTTACGCCTGCACGGTCGGCGGCATTCACATAGGCTCCTGCCTGTAGCAGCACTGTCACACAGGCTGGATGGTCGTTCCGTGCTGCCCACATTAAAGCTGTTTTGCCATTTCTATCAGCGTGATTCACATCAGCTCCTGCCTGGCAAAGTGACATCACACACTCAAGTTTTGCACACATTGCAGCCCAGTGTAAAGCTGTGTTTCCACTGGTATCAGGATTGTTAACTACAGCTCTTGCTTGTAAAAGCAATCTCAGACAATTGGCATTACCAAACCTGGCAGCATATACCAGGGCAGTTACACCATTAACATCAGCCTTATTCACATTGGCTTCTGCCTGGATGAGCACGCTTGTACTCTCCATTTGCTCGTTTGCTACGGCATACATCAGTGGTGTGACACGATCAGTATCCATAACATTGATGTGAGCTCTAGCCTGTATAAGAGCTCGGACACATTCTGCATAACCGTTAGTTACTGCCCAAAACAAAGCTGTTAGACCTTCTACCCTTTTATTAGGATCAGCTCCTGCTCTCACCAGGGACAGTATGCATGTCTCATAACCATTCTTGGCTGCCCAACACATGGTTTTGTTCTCATCAGCTCCTGAATCGGACAACAATTGAATGCAGCTGATGTACCCATTCATGGCTGCAAGGAGCAGAGCAGTGTACCCATACTGATCAGCTATGTTCACATCAGCTCCGGACTTGATCAATTCGTTAGCACATTCTGTGAATCCATGTTTAGCTGCAAACATCAAGGGTGTTGATCCGTCCTTGTCACCTTTATTCACATCAGCTGCTGCCGTGATCAATGCTGTTACACACAGAAAATGCCCTTTTGCAGCAGCCCAAATCGAAGGGGTGAAACCTCCATCTCCAGTGGCATTCACATCAGCTCCTTCTAACTGCAGTGATTGTATACATCCGTAGCAGCCTTCCTTCGCTGCTTGTATCAGTGCAGCATTTGCGTCATTGTCTGTCGCTACAAGCAACTCGTGACATTTACTGGGAACATCCATAGTTGAGCCGTTTACAACCGTCAAGATCTGCAGAAATAAAGTAGTTGCACCTTTAAAGATCTGAACTTTTATTTTTACATTTTGTTACATTCACATTCTTCTCTTTAATATATATCATTTGAATACCAATCTCACATTCTAAATATTATCAAAAAAAATGGAGAGGAATGTATTATTAGGAATGTACCTCACAGCCATTAATTTTTCAAAAGAATTTAAATTCAGTCTGCCTACCTAAAGCGTTGCAAGTTCTTAAAGATACAAAACTTTTACTTATTGTTTTTATAGTACAGGGTGTATAATCGCTTTACTTTCCAAGCTGTAATGAATTCTGTGATGAAATTGTAATTGTTCTTTCCACATGATATACCGGAAATGGCGCAATCCTTGTTTCAGAAACTGTTTTTGTCTGTAAGTCTCGGTTCGGATTGGACGGCTAGAATCCCCTTTATCCAATGATCGACGGATGACAACAGCGGTTGTGGCAAAAGACACACTGAATATTTTTGTGTTCAGTTCTGGATGGGAAACAGTGCCGAAAATCAAAGCAAAACTCCCCATTCAGTACATATCTCTCAAATTGCGTAATGCACGCACCCCACCACACCTTGTCCGTCTTGTCCCAGGCACCTTCCCACTTTCGGGATATATTTTTCAGGTGTTTCTTGATATTTGGAACCTTTGTCTTTTGTCTTTTATCCATGCGCAAGTTGTTTCGTTAAATAATGAGAGTGAACATGACAAAAGTTTACATGTAACTAGTGGCAGGAAGAAAAATTGTTTTATTAGCATCCATTTTATGACAGTTGAGAACGAATTTATTTGCAGTTTTTCAGATATTGAAAAATTATGCGAAATATATCTTTTACAGCATTCTTATCCAGATAATTGCATGCACATAATACAACATCTTCTGAGTCAAAAATTATTTGCGGATATGTAGAACGGTACAACGGTCTCTACTCTTGCTAGACATATCACCCAATGAGTAACGCTGCACATTTCCAGTGTTTGTTATGCAGTGCAGCACTCAGAGCTGTGTGACCCTTATTATCTACAGTATTAACATCAGCTCCTCCTTGAATAAGCAACCTAACGCATGTTTCGTAACCGCACATCGCCGCATCTATCAAGGCTGTTGTTCCGTCCACGCATCTCTTGTTCACATCAGCTCCGGCTTCGAGGAGCAGTTTCATACACTTAACACGTTCATTGGCCGCCGCCCATGCTAAAGCAGTAAAACCATTCACATCGCTAATATTCACATCAGCTCCTGCTTCTACAAGTATCTGTACACACTTATCATGGCCACGCATCGCAGCATCCATCAGCGCTGTTGTGCCATTTTTAAAAACCTTGTTCACAATGGCTCCGGCTTGAATTAACAGTCTCATGCATTCAATGTGTCCATTTGCCGCTGCCCACGCTAAGGCAGCAAGTCCACGTGAATCACACATGTTCACATCAGCTCCTGTGTGAACTAACAATAATACACATTTTGCATTTCCATATGCAGCGGCGTGAATCAAAGCTGGTCTATTGTTCACATCTTCTATGTTCACACGAGCTCCTGCCTGTATTAATGAATACGCAGTTTTATGATGACCAGCCATGTATGCCAGCATCAGTGGCGTTAAACCGTCTTGATCCGTTTGGTTCACATCGGCTCCTGCTTTTATCAGGCATTGTACGCCTTCATCATTTCCATTTATTGATGCCCAAATCAAAGCAGTGTTGCCATGGCTGCCAGCAACGTTCACTTTAGCTCCTGCTGACAATAGCAACCGAACGCATTGAGTTTTACCACAAACAACAGCTCTCATCAATGCAGTGTCACCATTAGTATTAGTTGTGTTCACATCAGCTCCTGCTTTTATCAGCACTTCCACACATGCTACATGTCCATTTTGTGCTGCTCCAGTGAGAGCTGTGTTGCCATGTTTAATCGGTCTGTTCACATCAGCTCCCAATTGAACCAGGGTTTTTATATGCTTACTGTCACCGCTTTTGACGAAGTCGTAGAGCTGCACTGTGTACATGTCGTGTAACCACTGCATTACTTTCCCCATCACCAGGATCTGCTTTTTACCTCTCCAGTGTTTCATGAACAAGTTCTCTAAAAACACACAACAGTAAATAAAAATTACAAAATTTCAAGGGACTATAGCATTTCGGTGGAATTGTTATCCATAAATTGAAGTTCTCAATCAGAGGTGACAGTGACCGTCATAGCTCACCACTTAGGCCCAGGATACACTAGGCGATCTAATCGTAAACGATCTCAGTCGCATTCGATTGTGATACATATAGAAGTGTTACTTTGGTAGTTGCATGCCAGAATTAAATATTTTTCATCTCTCTGCTATGAGTAGTTATATTCTGTCAATAAATTCCTGATTCAAATCGCATACGATTGCAAACGATTAGATCGCATCTTGTATCTCCGGCCTTAGTAAACACGTAAGCGATCAATTAAACCTGAAATTATACTTAAATGGGGACACTACTGTTCCCGTAAAATAGTCCACAATATTCTAAAGGATATGCACGACAAAGGAAAAAGGAAAGGATATGCACGACAAAGGAAAAAGGAAATTGCCCTTTGTTTCAAGCAAGCTGATAGCTTCACTGATATGAGGGGCTACGACGTTACCCCCTTTCCTGGAGCATCCACCATTAAATTCACTCATATTAGTTTTTTACTGCTGTTCTTTTTTACTTGACAAAACAGATAATATTTTACATTGCAGCTCATGAAATTTTAAAACGAAATTAATATAAAGTTCCGTCTCGCTGATCAAGGTACCAAGTAAGGCTAATGTTAGATTGGAACATTTACGACCGATTATCGTTGGCGACTGCGGGTTTAGAACCGATTATTGGCAGCGATTCCATAGCTTTTATATCGCCTGGTGTAACATAGGCCTAGTAAGTATGTCGTCTAAAGACTGAACGCTACTGGGCTAAGATTAAAGATTGAGAGAAACGGTTTAAATAATTTCATTTTCACAAACAAAATAATTTCAAGATTTCTTTTTTTCAAAGAAAAAAGAAAATAGAATTTTTTAATCCCTCTTCCCGATGAAATTTCATGAATGAACCGGTCGGTTTATAACAGAACTTCTCCGGATAAGGTATACTAAAAGAACGCATCTTTTAATAAAAAAAAAACTAAACGTATATCAAGATTGTCTATAAAATTTATTGTTTTTTTTATAAGAGTATTGTAATATAAACTATATCGATTTATAAACTGTAAACATTACATATCAATGAGAATGCATTTATAACCTACACAAATATTACACGTATCGATAATCATAAAATAATAAAACAAAGCAAACTACAATATCTTAAACCTAAAGTCTAAAAATAGATGATAAAACAAGGAAGTCTTCCATTGCTGGATAGCTTTGGTTTTCCGAAACTGGAGCACACGAAGAAAAGCTTTCTGTCCACGTACCATGAGTAACGACCTGTCTGAAACATTTGGATCGTATTTTTAAAACAAGAGAAGTTCACATTTTTGTTTGAAGTTTGATTTGATTTATTATTGTTTCAGCTTTTGTGTTAGTCCTGCTTGTAAAATGTTACACAATGTTGAAAATAAATCAAGGCCTGGTCAATTAGTAAACCTTGAAGCGAACATAGAAACATTTCAATTTTATTCTGTGTACAATATGACTACGAAAGAAATTACTTTGTTTATGGTATATCCTCATTTTTTATGTTTTGTTATATTACTTGCGTCATGACGACTCTCGTTAACCCTATTGCGGTTTCCACACTTTTTAAAATACAGTGGAACCCGCTTAGCTCGAACTCCAAGGGAGCCACGAAAAAAAGTTCGAGGTAAACGGAGTTCGACTTAAAAGATCAAAATACATCTTAAATGTATTTGATGGCAATGGAAAAAAGTTCGATCTAAAGGTGCATTTACACAGTGAAACTTTGTCCCTGAAAACAATTTCCTGAAACATTTGTCTCAAGAAACAATTTTTGTTTACACGGAGAAACTTTTGAGGAGATATTTCCAAAATTACAAGTGAAAATAAGTGCAAAGACATTATTTCGAAATAAATTTGCTCTGCGTAGTTGGTAACACATGGTTTTCCTTTGATCTTGACAGAAAGTTGCAATGAAACAAGTTTCTGGATATTCAACATGTTGAATATCCAGAAACATGTTTCAAGGGACAAATTTTCTGGAAACCTTTGGGGTTTACACAGGGAAACTGCTGCAAGAAACATTTCTCTGGAGACTGTTTCCAGAAACACGTTTCCCCGTGTAAACGCACTTCAAGCGATAAAACGAGTTAAGCGATGTCGAGCAAAGCGGGTTGCACTGTATTTTGTACTCTACGCATGAAGATAGTTTTAGTAACCGTTTTACCAGTTACGATTAAGGTCGTAGCATACTTTTTGCAGTTAGTTCAATTACCATCCTGTCGGCAACAGTACCCTACTAATGCTGCTATCAAATCGGCTCTGGCTTCAATCAACATATCCAAGCATTTCTTGTGTCTGTTTCTCACAGCTAACATCAGTGCTGTACAACCTCTATTATCAATCTGGTTCACATTAGCTCCTGCTGCTATTAATAGTTGGAGGCATTTTTCACGCCCCCTTTCGGCAGCATCCATCAGAGCCGTGTTGCCATGTTTAGCCCTTTTATTCACATCGGCTCCTGCATCAATCAACGTCTTCACGCATTCTTCCATACCGTTTGATACTGCCCAGATTAAGGCTGTATTATGTTCTGCATCTATCATGTTCACATCAGCTCCTGCTTTCAAAAGTAAATCTACACAAGCTGTATGCCCACGGCTTGCAGCAATCATTAAAGCTGCACAACCATACTCATTTCTGTAGTTAACATCAACTCCCGCCTTCATTAAAAGTTCCACACAAGAATCATAACCGAACATAACAGCCCAACTCAGAGCTGTGTAGTCTCCACTTCCTACAATGTTCACATCAGCTCCTGCACTGAGTAGAATTAACACACACGTATTACCTCCACAGCTTGACGCATGTATCAAGGCTGTATTCCCGCGGTAATTTGTAATGTTTACATCAGCTCCTGCCTGTAACAGGTATTTAACACACTGTGTATGACCATTCTGCGCTGCTACAATCAGTGGTGTGTTACCATTCAGTTCCCTTGTATTCACATCCACTCCTGACTGAAGCATTATTTCGACATACTCACAGTCTCCTCTCTCTGCTGACTCATACAGCTGGGAGCCTAACAGTTCAGGTAACTCTTCCAGTGATTCCATCGTTGTGTTGTACTTGGTCTCAGTTGGATAACTGAACATTAATGTAATGCTATCAAGCAATGGCTCTGTTGTTCTTCTGTTGCCAATCTGTCACACGTTTGTATTCCTCTCAAGATGTCGGCATCGCTACAATAGACAAAACGAAAGGAACTTATTGATAAAACTAACTAATTATTAGCAATTTCAATTTCACTGCTGCAGCAAATGTGTAGATAAACCATTCAACTTTTTTCTGAAATTTACTATTTGGTTGACAATTTCTTCCGGATCCATCACAATAAGTGAATTTGGTGATTAATGTCGCACTTGACTTATTATGGATGGTGAATACAATCCCTGATCCTTGGACTGTGTATCCGCTCGAAAGTCATGCAAACCTTCTGTTCTTTCAGATTATGTCGTCACTGAGTTGGTCTTTGCCATGTATTTACTTTTGTCTGTATTTCTCTGTCTTCATGTTTCCTTTATATTCCCCAAATTATTTCAGCGCGATCAGGTTTTGGACATTTGATTTAACATCAGAAGATGCATAAACTAAATCGTGTAACATTAAACGAGCCAGTACATATTTATACTTATGCAGGGGCGGATCCAGGATTTCCCGTTGGGGGGGGGCGCCCGGCGGGCGCCAACCCTATTTTCGCCCAAAATTTAG
>JBCAUI010505561.1:0-12965 GCA_038406195.1 Haplosyllis anthogorgicola | reverse complement strand
TATAGAATGAATATAAAGCTTTCGCTTGCTCTGTGCATTCACTCCGCCTCACATACCGATTGATGCTAGTCGACATTGTGACCGTATTTTCTGAGATTTATGATATCGCCAAATGAGCTCAGGTCCATCTGGACCTCTTTTTCAACTATACTGATAACATGAGAAAAAGAAAAAGTCCTAACAACATTTACATGATCTTATGATGGTAATGCTTTCTGTGCTTACCGTCTCTGCAGAAAGGCTGTTACATTAGTTCTGCTGCAACGGTTTTATGTGGACATCCTAAGTGGCACCTGTCCTTGATCCTGTTGCTATCAACGCAGTGAGTGTTGGACAAAACGGTCTTTTCTGGACAAGCCTGATAAGAACATGAAGTTTGGAGAACACTGAAGTTGTGCTTCTTGTTTTGCTATATTCTGCTATAACAGGACCGCTGCTGTTTTATTTCCTTCACTCGTCTTTCTATGCTGAATCACACCCAGTGTCGGCCTGTCTGTTTGTACCTGCAGCAGACGCAATTGGCTCTTTGTGCTTTGGAACTTTACTTAGGTCTATTACACCGAGAAAATATTGAATACTGCGGACTTATTTCTGCAGATATCCTTTGTTTGAAATGCAAACCACAATAAGACGAATGACCCTCAAGACGTTTACTTATATCAAATCTGAGTTAAGATAAGATTCATAGAAATGGATACGGGGAGTATAGGCTGGAAATGATCAGCCTTCCGGCGGACAGTCTTCTTTGCAGTTTCTACAAAATCACACAGATGAATATTCGGCAGATTCGTGATTGCTTGTAATAGCACAAGAGCAATCAAATATCCACCGTATTCCTGAGGCAAGAATAACACTGCTGCCTTTATAGTATTGCATTGCTGTTCTACAGTCCCTGTTTGACGTAAAGGTGAAAATTCATTCAGAGACACATTTCTAAGATTTAATGTTCTTCCGCAGATTCTCCTCATGTGTCGTAAAGTTCACTTCTTCGCGACATAGTCACACCATATGAAAGTGACAATGGTCTCGCCTACAAGATGAACTAGTAACTCAATGTCACCGTGTCCCGCGGTAACTACCGGTATTACCCACACACAAAATGAGCACAAATCGCAGGCAGACCATCAACTGAGCCCCAAGCCCCATATGTAGTATTATGATTCGCGCTTTATTCGCTGTATGCAATAGCGTCATTAATATGTACAGAATACGCCGTTACGTTTATAACGTGATGACCTATTGATACTAGAAAGGCGAAAAGAAAGTTTTAATGTAAAACCATCGGATGTAGACTGTTATAATCGGCTCAAAATGTTATAACAAAATATTTTGATGAAATGTATTACGTAGGTATTACAATTATCCACCTTTGAAGTAGTATTTACACAGCTACATGTTCAAGGATTGACCCAACCGCAGGAAAACTGATTACAAACGGCCACATAGATTATTGTTCACTTGAAATGAAAGAAGGATGTCGGCCTTTTGTGAGGTTCTAGTAAATAAACATGAAACGTAACATGAAGAGGTGTAATTGAAGATAAACGTACGACATAAAGTGAAATGACAGATGGTAGATATCACTTGTAGCCTTGTGTGGAGTGTTTCTTCGTGGTAAATTGACCCACAGTAGTGGTAGAAATAGACTGATAGAGATAAATAGTAATTGACACTTGTACTAGCACTAATCTCCATCTATTAATGGGTAATACACTTGAGAGATTATCGCTAAACAATGCGTTCGATTAGGCGTGCACTTTAGTACAAGTACTGGGTTTCAGTGTACATTAATCAGCAAACAGGGTCAAGTTGAGTAAACGTGCTTTACTATGTGTGGTATTATTTAACGTCAAACCTGAGACTGAGATATCTATCATCACGATTTGTTTCTGAGTAATGCACGGTGGCCGTTCAGATACAAAATAGAAAAGGTAATTCTACAACACAAAAATCACGAAATAGACGGACGCGGTTGCATTTCCCACACTGATTTTAAAGTGAACGTGACAGAGGAAGCTCATAACCCACAGCAGTTTACGCATGCATTTCATTCCTTGCTAACATTGTTATCAGCTGATGTATCGTGACAGACAAAATCAAAGGCAACATATGTATCAAGTCATACAGAGTAATACAAATTGTAGGTAGAATTGTATTTGTGTCATCTATTGTAAAGCTCTATGTGATCCTAATTTATAGCCTTGCCATTGGCCGTTCCATCCTGTTGAATTACAGGTGCATTGTTGAGCACACAATGGGTGGTAATTGCAGTGTGTGTTGGTAAAACACCCGGGTCGTAATGACGGTACACGGAGCTGCAGGACCACTGCAGGTGACACTTACAATGGCTAATGTTTCCCTGAGTACCTAGTAGGTTACATTAAATGTTCCGTCTCTCGTGACTCACTGTTGTGCTGTACACCACTTCCTTCGTCAAAAACACGAACAGTATGAGGCAACTGGTTGTGAAGTCTTTTTTGACTTTCGGCTTTCATACATTTTAAAATGACACATATTTAAGGGTCTCATTGACAATCCAGTTTAACATCACACATTATTCTTCTTCTTAAGTGAGAGCAATGGGAATTATGTGCTGTGATTTGTTATCCACGGGACGTTTTTAAGATGCATGCAGAAATAAAACCATGCTGTAGTGCTCAAAGACGTTATGATTAGGCCTTTACCACAGAGGAAAGAAACGTGTAAGCTACAAAGGCACACAAACAAAGGCTACACATCTATTGCAATGGTACAAAGACAAATACGAAATTAGCTATGATTGCACAAAATTTAATCAATTTGGGAAAACAAGGCGTACAAAGCACGAGAACCATGCAGCTTTTCTTGGGCGGATAAAAGTTTGTGTGTCAGTAGATTGATGAAATGCTTTTGCCATCGTGGGGATTCATTGAAGAATTCTCTTTGAAGCTGCACATTAGTTGTTAATGATGCTTTCACTTGTTGATTCTCGCCAATAGAGTTTGGAGATAGATCGACGGGAGATCACAAGGGCCGTACATCATAGAACGACGGCAGAAACGGATAGATCGACGGGTTGCATGATGAGAAGCGTTATGTAATACAGTAATCCCTTAATGTTTTGGGCCAAAATGGTTTGTTTGTATCGACTTAACGAAAATACGAACGGAGGACCAGTCTGCCTAATGACATTATGCAAAACATGTATAAACTGGAACTTTTTAAAGTTGATTCCGAATGTGGAGGAAACGGTAGTCTAGTTTGTCAGATAAAGTTGTCGGAAGCCTCCACTGTTTTTACCAGTGTTGACCACCACATCACGTCATGATACTTATCTTGTAATAATATGTAAGTTTGAAAACCTTTATTTTGTCTTCACATGTTTATCTTGTCACAGTAAATGTACGAACGGTTGTTTTCACTTTTCTCATGCAGATTCATTGTTGCAAGGTTAGATGTTTACTGATATTGTGAACCTGCTTTGCGACGTGTAAACTTTGTCGTTCAATCGTGTGCAGGCAGTTGACCTTGTAACCCAGGACCTTGGCAAAAACAATAGAGCAAAGTGTATGCAAGTCATTGCGTGATAAGCAGAAGGTAACATTGGCAGTAATATGAGTGGAATGAAAAGTGACAAATAATATCCAGTTGATATACCACCTCTCTGTCGGTGGCAGAGAGTTAGGCGCCGAATTAGCCTGTTTGCCCTTCCAGTTTGCAACAGGTCCTAAGTTGCCAGTTTACATTAACCTGAAAACTAGGGGTCATCCCAAACTGTTCATAAATCGCCTCAATTTCACACCCATGTGTATGCTGTCCGTTATTGAAAAGATAGACTCGCCTGCTTACTAGATGTGAACTGAAGGGTTCATTGAGTGATATTTATGGTTAGCAATGCGATCTTAAAAGTGGACTTTGCACGAAATTTCTAAGGCTACCACTTTCACTTTTGGTAAATTTTGGAGAGTACAGAACGGTCACGAAAATAGTATAAAAAATTGGGTCATCTCACTGAGGATGCATTGTAATGCTGCAAGGTGCTGCGCTAACACAGAATGAAGAATGAATACAGTTTGAAGCATATGAAAAATTCATCGGGGAAATGGATCTTAGCAGAGAATTGGTTCAGATGTCATAAATGCCAAAATAATTATGTAAACAGACCGTCTTGTGTACGAGAAACATTTCTACCTTATTTAAGGCTTCTTTATCAAATCTGTTGCAGCTAATTATTCACCTCACGTTTGTTCTCAACGGGAAACGATGAATTTCTCCACGGAAAAAACACGGCTTAACTGAAAATCTGTACAGTCTAAAAATCTTCTGACCCACTACTTTTTTGCTTACGTTTTACTAGAGGCTGATGGATGAGCTCTTCCTTTACCGCCTTCTCTAAGGACGTTGACTAATTACGTTATGATCGGGGATTTGCCATTTTACCAAACCACTTGTCAGGGGCCTAAATTTGCCCATTGGAATATGACCCAGATATTACCGCTTCTTATTATCTCGAATGTATTGCGGTTACGGTCGCCAGTGGCGCTGTACAGGTATTTCCATGTAAAACAGACTCGTCTTTTGTTCTTAATCCAAACTTGCTTATCCTTTTATGTATCTCAATTTTCGTGTATCAAGTGACTAATTATGATGTCGCCCTGACATTCAGTTGTGGACGTGTATTTTACAGTGTTTCACTTATGGATGGGACCGAAGGGGAAAAAACTTGTTGATATCACACCGTCATCCTTTGAACCTGATACATTCCCTTGCATGTTGCCTCTTTCTTCTGCAGCATGTAGGTGGAATATGTATGCAAGACGAAGGTTATATTACACAGCCCAACTCAATTTGGAAATGGGATGACTGGTCGTAGGTGGAGCACAACATACAGTGATGAAGCCTTCAATCTGAATAGTTTAAATTGAGTTTGTTCCGCAAAGCAAGTAATTTGCTTAATGAGTGGGAGAAGCATTGCCGTTGTCCACCTTGTCCCAACGTAGCCAGAAAGCGAAGATATCTTGATTTAAATGGTACACGGTGACTCGTTTTGTATGGTGTGATGGAGAAACTCGGTGATACAATTTGAGAAAGCAGATTGTTAGCATACTTTAAAGTGTCAAAGGATATTAACTCGAGACGGAATATTGGTAACGCTAATAAGCCTCTTCTTTGAAAAATAGCCCGATTCAAAAGAAAATGCCGCAGTCTTAATAAGCCAACATGATACATCAATAAAGTTAATTTAGATACCATTTTCATTGATTTTGAAATCTGCGTGATAGTATGTAAAACATTTTGCAAATAAGTCTATTTTGACCTAAGTTTTGCGAAGATTTCATACATGATGTAATGTCGTGTAAGTCGTTTGTCAGTTTTGAAAGTGAAAAAGTTAGGTACAAGATATTCACTGATTAAATTGTCGCGTGCGACAAGCATTAGGTTGTTGAGACACGCAAAGTCAATGTTTTGAAGCGTAGCACGATACTGGCTCGTGTGTTCCGGGGAATTCAACAATCAAAGCATTGCTAAATATATGAACATGTGCTATTATACTTTAGCACGACGGAAATAAGAGTTGAATGAAAGAAATTTTCTGTGTGATAGGATGTATTTGAAAGGCGTCCCTGAGAAATATATATATTGTGTGATTCGTGATATTACTTCAGCGGAAACAGTTACTTGGCTGTTTGCTATACAATGAATCCTTTTGTAACATTATATAGATAAGTTACTTCAACAGAAAGACATATAATAAAAAAAAAACAAATTCGTTTCTTCCATGAACCAGGCGTTAGAGTATCGTTCTTTAGGAAGTAAGGAATACGATTAAGAGTGAACTTTTACAGAATGTAGCTTTCACCTCATATGTCTTCAGTCAAGTTACTTGCTTCAGTTTTTTACTGGAGGCTGATGAATGAGTTCCATCCTCCCATCTGCTCAACGGACATTCAGTAATTACATTACAGTCGGAAGAACGTCCCTGTTTGGCCTGAACCTGAACAGTTAGTAAATTAAAACAATCGAATTTTCGAAACGTATTTTCGTGATGCAATTATGAACTGGAAAATCAGTTGAAGAAGCAAACACCCTTCTTAAAGAAAACAAAGACAGGTTGACATTTAAAGGCTTTCCCCCTAATTTGCAATCCAGTATTAAAATGCGTGGAGAATTTTTTTATTTGGTTTACTGTTTTGGTAACATTGGTGTAACAAATACGACATCTTTTGTTACATTCGGCGGATTAACAAGTTTGTTTTGCGTAGTGTCACTGTTATGGATCTCACTCCTGAGTGTTTTTGGTAACAAATATTGATGTAAATTGTGTTGTGATTACCAGTGGTACCACGCCCATCAGTGATGGGAAGACACACAGCGCATAGACACGTCTGCTGGGCTCAGCATGTTTGCATGGCTTCTTATAATCCGCATGCAAATAAGTGATTGCGGGCATTAGCAGGATTAGTTTACTACTAATTATTATTATGGCTTATTGCCTCTTTCATTCCGTGAAAAATTTAGAGACCAACCAATTTGTCTTTAGTCGGGAAATGAAAAACTGCATGTTTTCTTCCAAGTAGATTTTGAATATTTGAGCAATAACGAAAGTGTCCTTTTTAAGCCTACCATAAGCCTGATTGAGCCACCAATCAAGCTGGATTTTTCCTTCCTATGGTGAAAAATTGTGATATAATTAAATTTCAAGAAGCCCTGAGATTCGTCTTATGGCTCTGGTGGCTCTCTTTAATTTTCCAGCAGTGATTGATGAGTAGGTGTTTACCGTACTCTTGTGGTGCGTCAAACTGTAATTACCCCCGACAAGAAGCGCGTGTTCCGCGGACCTCTGTTCGGACGGAGGCTGAGTAAGGTTGTGGCCTCTGCAGCAAAATTTCTCTTTTGAGTAGCACAGATAGATAGGATTCGATTTTTCAAGTGAATGAACGGATTTTTTCCTCAGCCCCCAATAAAGAACGGATTGAATTGAGTCGGTTCAGGTTTTCGTAAACTTTCTGACTCGGAAAAGCTTTGGTGTAAGACGAGAATACACGGCTCAGCTTGTCCTGAAATGATCCTAATTTCTACGTTATGTTTTGCACAGGCGACAGTGCTCGAAATAACACGGGGGAAGAGAATGAAAGGGCAGAGCTACAGTCATGTCCTGGTCTCCTTAAAAGCAGAATCATAATGCAGGCGGACACTGAACTGCCTCTTTGTGAACGACACCAATAATCTGACTGTAACTGTGAAGTCTCAGTGAGAACACTTTGTCATTTCGAGCTCTGTTATTCTGCATCTTCAGCAGGTAATTCTTAGCGATGTCAAGCTACCCGTTTAACGCTAACTTGTACGCGTGAGTACTAAATTTACTAAATTCACCTCAGAGCCGAACATAACCCCGCCGAACTATGTTCGTTGTTGATGTGAAACGAGTGATTTCATGTAACGCATTTTCCTGGCTTATTATTGTAACCGTACACCTGCAAACATGTCGAAAATGAGTTACCTGATTTTTATTTATGTTAAATAGAATCTATTTACCTTTCTTTACATTCAATATTAATCAGTTTTACGATACACGTGTTTTTAAGGTAGGACAGCATACATCTTTGTTGTAAAACTTACCATATGGTATACTACCATATTAAATTTACCGTACCAAATTTGATCTCAGCTATGCTTACCTTTCGATTTATCAAATATATTATGTAATGTACCAATTTGCAATTTCATTGGTTTCTATGCTGTAATGTACATGAAAAGGATTTTTAATAATCCCTGATGTCACTAATTCCATTAAAAGATAACGTTTCATACTACCTTGATTTGTCGGGCTGACGTATGTTCTTTTGTAAAGTTTTACATTTGTAAATGCCATGAAATCACATTGTCCAGAATCCGTGTCTGCAGGTATCAATAGAGCACTGTCAAATTTGGTCTTTTTGCAACTTTCCGTGTGTCATTTCAGTTCACTGACCGCCGACGTAACTAATTGACAGCTTCAATAATGTGCCGGGTAACTGGTTCAACATTGACGTTGCAAGACGCACCATTTTTCATTGTCTTTTAACCTGTGTATTTTAAGAATCCGGACGGTAAAGTGGCCCTGAAGGACTAGAATTGATTGATTCTAGCAGTGCCCGTGAGGAGTTATTAGCACCAGTTATACAGGATGGTGCAGGTCCCAGGTGCTCCTGTCACACTTAATTGCCTTCTTACTTCACATGACACTTCCAATTTCCTCGCCATTAACTACACTCCTTTTTGTCTTACTGAACATCTAATGAAAGGAAACCTTGAAAAGTGAAGTGTAAGTGGTAAATTGAAACTCAAACTGCAGATTGTTCGGAAGATAGTTTTGAAAAAAAAAAAGGTTCTGTACTCTCCCGAAGAAATATGATACACACGAACTTTTAATTGGTTTTGAATTAAGCAATTTACAGAATTAAAATTCAAACCCGGTTTTTGATTTAAGATTGCACTAAAAGGAAAAAAGCTTCACAGAGATGCACAAACTGAGTTCAATCTAATTGGTTTTTATTGTTTTGAACTACTTTGTACTCGGGCTGACGGTTCAACGTCAATCCAAAGTTAACGAAGGATTACCGTTCAGGAAAGCTTGCAATAATTTTAATCAACCTTTCAGACATGTGACATTGTTAAGCTGATGAGTATGAGGACTAAAGGGCATTTCTTGTCCTAACTATAGTGACCGACGAGAAGTTTTTTTGGGCTCTTTGTTCTTGATACTTGAATGTAAATTTCACATTTACACTTTTTAGTAATAACGGTGTGGATCAAGAGGAATTTCCGGCAGCAAATCTGTGTAGAAATTCAAAACATTTAAAACACAAAGTGGTCACAGATTGCAGAGGACATTTCGATGGGACATTTCAGTCACACACCGGTCTCGTCAGAGATAGCTTGGTGAAATCCCAGGCAATGGATTCAAATGAAAACGAAAAATGATCCAGTATAAACACTGGGGACAAGATTAGATACATGTCAAACCCTGACAGTAAAATGTATCCCAAATGGTCCAAAGGTATCGTGACAGGCAGGCCGCATGAACGGAAATTTTCAATCCAAAGTGACCAATCTGGTCATGAAATTACTAGGAATATGGTTCATGTTAAGCCGGTGTCAAAAATCCCAGTGCGATCTGGAAAAAAGATGGTTCCTTTACAGGATAATTCAGCTCCATCACACGCACCATACACAACTCGCTCAGGCAGAATAATTTAAAAACCTAGAAAACTGGACCTTTAGGCATAGATGTAAGCTAATTTTCAAAGACGGTACTCCCCCATCCTACTAATCGTAAAAACTAATGATACTAAAATAAATAACAACTGTAAAATTAAGCTAATTTTATTTATTTATCATGATCATCGTTTCAGCATCAGCATGACCAGATACGTCTACAAACATCAAATGGTTGTGTTATATAATACATGTTTGCAGTTACAGTCAGTACAGGCAGGACGGACATGCCACTAACCATGATAAATTCCATTTCAGCTAGTCATGATAAATTTTAATAGCCAGAGTCAAACGAACTTTACAGAGTCAAATGAACTTTACAAACAAATAGACAGAAGAGTTGGCTCTGTGATATTTATTTATTTATTCATCAATTGATACTGACTTTTGAAATACTGACAAAGTGTGAAATCACTTAAAAATAGGATTAGTTGGATACATTTACATAATGTCAAAAATATTTTGATTTTATGTTCATTGTATCAAGTTGCAGGAGCAAATTTGTTAAAATGTGTACCAGTTTCGTTTATATGTTACATTTGTAATATTTAAATGCGTTCATAAAATTTCCAAAACAGGGAGGAAAATCGGGACAATTGGGTAAATCAAAAATTTACGTCTTAAAAAACATCGTTTATCAATGTACATATCCTAAAGAATGCACATTAAATAATTATCATATTTATAGGCATGTATCTATCTGTCCAGTATTTATCCCTCCAATATTTGTAATATTTGTAATATTGCAATTTGTAATTTGTAATTTTACCATGCATTATACCCGCATTTATTCAAATTTTTCTAACCTAGCATTTAAGCCTAACTGCATGCTTTATATTGTAAGGTTGGTGAAATTTTCAAATCTTTCAATTTTCATCCAAATATTTTTCGATTGCCTGATTAAGTCAAAAATAGTACCATTGTGTTCAGCATACCCAATTTACTTTATTTAAAATTAGTCTCATCAAAATCCAACAACTTTTGTCCTAAAGTTGAAATGTTTAGTCAAAACTAAACATTCATTTAGTCTATTTGTAATAAGTGTCTTTCTTTTATAAAAAGAGGGATATAGCGTTATGTGCTGACATCTATGTAACAGTGTTCCTTGTAGTCGACTTTGCATGAATCAACATGTCATGGATTTTACTTTAAATAAATATTGGAATTTATACTAGCTACATTTTGTGTGCTCACTAAACGACAATACAACATGGTGTCAGAAGTAAACAAGGCTAATTTAGTGCATAAATTGGACGCCATTATTGCTCAACAAGCCAGGATTCTTATGGAGATGGAGAGGCTGAATTACTACAAAAGTTCTTTTGGGATCTGTATTTTTCCTTGGCTCACCATCAACTTATTTAAAGGAAAGGGATACTCAAATGGATATTAGTGTGATCTATACACTTTACTGGTGCTTATTTCGAGCTGAAAAAGAATTATTTTAATTACAAACAAAACTTTTAAATATTTGCTCAAAAGGTAAATTGAATGTTTGACTACATGGAACCACCTGCTCAATTCGGATTTTTTACACTGAATTAAGGCACAGGCAGGGTAAATTGACAACTGAGCTTTGTTATCAACAGTATGAGGAACTTACATATGAAAATGGATTAAATTTACATGCTCCAGGAGTGAAGATATAGACGAACAAAGTTGGACTAAAATCGCGGATTTCAAGGATTCCAAGATGGCTACCAGCATTCCACGTTTTCCTGGAATCGGGTCAAGTTTATGACATCATGGCTGCTTTGGACCAATCAGCGGCTTGGATTTAATCATGTGATAATTAATTAATTAATAATTAATTAAAGCTGATACATACCTGCAGTATATTGGCTTCCCTGCCTCACTGAGTATGTTTTCTGTGTAGTTTCCACTCCTAATTAATCAAAGTGTTTAGAAAGAAGAAGGGGAAAATGGCCAACAATTATTTAGTCTAATATTGAGATGACATCAGATTTTTCTCGTTTAGAAAGTTTGTGCTGATTTTCTTTAAACTTTGCAGATATAATATTGGATACAAACTCTACCTATATTAATTATTCCAGAATTTTACTGTGAGTATTTTTCAAATTCTAAGCATGCTGAAGTTAGGCTGGTAAGACTACTAAATCCGACCCCTTAGATCAGTTTCCTAACTAGGTCAAGTTTGTTTACAAAAGTTTTCACTGCACAGTGAGTCAAAATATTCTATATTAGTACAAAAATATTGTCAATACATTAGTAACCATTATAGTTTTGAGTCAGTATAGCCGGTTTTGAGATATATGTCACCAGAATCCCATAATAATTCACATTCTTGAAGCTTAAATGATTACACACTTAGTAACCCTCACCACTGTTTTTATCCTTGGTTCAATCGTTCTATACAGCAAAATGGCCTCAGTTCAAATAAGTAAGCCTGAGTTTGATTGGGAATGCCAAGATAAGCTCCGTGAATTACAAAATTTTCAAGAAGAGTGTGAAACATTGTTCAATGGTCCGTATAAAAAGATGGCAGATGTGGAGCAAGCTGGACTAGTTATCAATTGGCTAGGTAGAAATGCAACAATGATGCTAAAGGCACTGAAGGTGGATAAAACAGAGCCTGGAAATATTTTTGATGCTTTAGCAAAAATTTTCAGACCTGAGTCAAATGACACAATGTCTAAATTTCGATTCCGCAGTATGAAGCAGAAACAGGGTCAGAATGTAGATAGTTTTCTATCTGATTTGAAAATTATTCTCCCTGAATGCAACTATCACAATGATGCAGTTGACAATCTACTTAAGGATCAGTTCATATTTGGATTGACTGTTAAGGAAATCCAGGATACCTTATTGAGAGAAATTGATTCCAATGATAACATTGAAAAATGCCTGATCGAGGCTAGGAAAGTAGAATCACAAATAGAACAGAGAAAACTATTGGGTATCAATTCGAATCGCTATGATGAAATCAAAACCAACGATCAAAGATGTAGACATAGATCTAAATCAAAGTCTAAGGGTAAACCTAGATATGATAGATCACAATCACAATCCAAAAACGGTTCATGCCATTACTGTGGACGTAATCATAAATGTGGAGAATGCCCTGCTTATGGTAAAGAATGTCAGAAATGTGGCAAAAAGAACCATTTCTCGAATGTATGTAGATTGTCAAGGTCTCAGTCAAGGGGTGGTCCACATGATAAACGCAAACGTGATAAAAAATATCATGAAGTGCATAGGGACAGGGACTCTAACAGTCCTGAAGACACCAGGGAGTTCAACGGTGTTGAATCCCTATACTTTGACGAGGTAAAAAGGGTGGATAGCACCAATCACAAAGCTATAATGTGTCAATTAGACATACATGGTACTAAAGTTACATTCAAGGTTGACACCGGTGCAGATGGAAATTTACTTCCAATGAGAGAATATCGCAGGATTTTTCCTAAACAAAATCATGAGCGTACCTTAGCAAAAACCATCGATAGTGTTAGGCTGGAATCATACAGTGGAGATGAAATTAAGCAATTTGGTAGATGTAGTCTGAACATCAGTTTCAAAGACAAATGGAAGAATGCGATTTTTACGTTGTAGATCGTGATACTCCACTGTTAGGTTTGTGTGATGCAGAAAGATTAGGACTCATTACAATCACCTGTTATGACGCAGTGAAAAATGTAAATATTCCCAAATTTGACAAACAGGAATATTTCCTTAAATCACAAAGTGATGACAATCAACATGCCAGT
>JBCAUI010505550.1:0-12969 GCA_038406195.1 Haplosyllis anthogorgicola | reverse complement strand
CCATCTGACATGAAACATACCCCCCACCCAACAGGAAAAACACCCACCCCCCATCGGACATGAAACATACCCCCCCTCACAAACAAACGGAAAAAATAACTGACGATAGGGCCCGGCTATCTGATGTGTGCATCGTCTCGTTTTCTTTTGTGCTTGTGTTTTTGTATGTCATGTGATTCGATCTGTTTGTTTGTAAATACACAGTATTTAAGTGGAGATGTTTCACTGATAGGAAACTTTGAGTTTTTATATTTAAATAGCCTTAGGCAACTGGGTAGATCCTTCCTTTGTTCACTTCTGAGGCAAAGCTAAACGTACAGAAACTCGTGAACGTGCAAGATGATGGTTCTAATTCAACAATGGTGTGATTTTTAATACATGTAATTAGAAAATACTTGTTGCGATTTCAGGCTTACAAATCAATCGAAACAGACTGGGTGACAATTGGAAGTTCGAATTTAACTGACTTTGTATTTACACAGCAATTAAAGTTAACTTGTCTGACCGTCGTTCTCTACCGAACGTCAGAAGGTAACCCATTGGCGGATCCAGGGGGGGGGACGCCGCCGGCGCGCGCCCCCTCCAACGGCCCAAAATTCTTTCATTTTCATAGGGTTTTGAAGGAAAATATTAAAAGGCGCCCCCTCCAACCACCTGAAGACGCCGGGGCGCCCCCTCCAACGAGAAGTCCTGGATACGCCCCTGTAACCCTTTCGTCTTTGTATAATTATCCATCGTTTCCCAATTTTAATCAACTCAAATTGTTCAAAGCAAACAGTATACTGCAGTGAAACCAAATCACACATCAGACTTCATATCCAACTGTTGTTCGAAGTGAAAAATAACTAAACTGTATTTCACAACGAACCTACGTTGCGAGCATTTAAAATTTCTAGTTTAATTTCTTAAAATGACTCAAAAACCTAGCCTTAAATACAATAAGAATCAATACAAAATCCTAAAATTCAATGGTTTTAAGTTTTACTCACCAATAAACCCAGCAGTCAAACATCAGTACTCCATGGCAAGAAATACAGAGCATCAACTTGTTTCTAGGCACTTCGAGACAGTTACCGTCACTCTTTACTTAGTGACAGAAATAACTTCTAAAGAGCAAATATAATAAAAACAAACCTTACTTTGATTCGAAAAATATTAGTCCGATAGATGTAGCGAAAAAAATGTCAGTTTTTCCTTCTCCTGTTCGACCTGCTAGTTTGTCTATCCGACGATTTGGCAACTTCCGATAAACGAACAAGAAATAATCGGAGATAGAGATGGGAGTAAGGCCAAGCAAATGAGTGGGAGTCTGCTGCAGCCAATGTGTTTCTAGTCTATTACAAGGACCAAAAAATAGTTCGGTTATGACTCTTAAGTTGCTTTCTTAATAGACACATAATGTTAGCTTGAGTTAAAGTGTAGAAAAGTGTAAAGTGTGGAAAACTAAACCTGTTTGTAATTAATTTTCGAAGTATGGTCTCAAGACAGAAATACTGAAGTACAGAATTTTGAACGTTATTAAATTATCGCCACTCTGCAACTTACGCAGAATATCATTAATTACAACACATTGTTTTTGTATGTATGAACGAAAGTGACTTTTAAAAGGGTACAAATGACCCGAGTGGGCTCAGGAGTAGGTCACAGAAGTTACAGCCTCTACCTAAAGAAGTTAAGATACAGAAGATTATTTCAACTGGCCTTTCGTGCGTTCAATTCACTAACGGAATTTGTCGACCAATTAGTCACTAATCTGAGAAACTTACTTTCCCATGGACCACAATATTTCCAAAATATTGAATCACAAACTAAAAGTTCTTCAATGTTCATGTTTACGATCTTAAAGCCAATAATTCATTTTTCTTGGTAAAGCTCAGAAAATCCCTCTTAAATTTGGTTGGCCTTACTGTAGATCAAAAAGATGTTAGCTGCAAGTCAACAGTACACAACCCAAGCCTAGCAGCCTCAGAAGCAACAAACTCAGAGCCCCCTAACAACTTTCACATCTTACGAACCTTTGCAAGAGCTAAATATAACCCCAGGAAACCTTAACCTGTTGCTATGGCTACCTAGAAACTAGCACATTTCCCCGGCGGAAGACTCATGTTGCTTGCAGTCGCTCAGCTGCTGAAGCTGGATTACAATACTCAAGGAAGCCGCTCAAGTCATAGAGTTGTTGAAAGAATGGCCTCCAAACAGTGGTACCCACAGTCTTAGGGTAAACAAGCAATACAATCACTCCGTGTTTCAGTAAACATACCATAAATCATTCACGTAAATGAAATTACGTAATACAAATTCTGTGGAACTTTCTTTCTTTCGAAATCAATTTAAGCGTGACCAAATGAGATTGACTAAAAGCAGGCAACAGCTAACGATCGAATTTCCGTTATGTTTAAGGTTCTTCGGAAACTGGACCATTCCGCCCTGATCGTGTCTGTCGCGGAAAAGTATTTCTGGACGGCCATTGATCGGTGACGCCATAAACCGCACAAACCGCTGATGGTTTCCCATTTCAAGATCGGAAAATAATTTCAAACTCTGTAAATGTTAATTCTCATTACCGACAACATTCCACCACGGATAATTATTTCGCCACAGTATAAATTTACATAAATACAAGGAGGTAACATTCAAATTTTATCAAATATTTTGTTTAGACAAGGAATCATGAGATTAACCAACTATAGTTTGTCTCATTGTATTCTATAACACGATTTGACAAAAAATCAAATTCGACAGAAAAACCGAATGCGCAGAATTACCAAACTGCACTCAAGTGCTGGCGCCATGCAATTCTGATTATAAAATTTACAATCACAAATTGAGATAACAAATTTAGACATCATCTCTTTGCGAACCCAGCAAACCAGTCAAAAATCAATAAAAACCATTTATTTCTTGCAATAAACTCCCTCTTCAATGCAGCGCAATCTGGTCCCATGAGGTCAGACATGGTGTTTGTCAATTCTTGAAGTTTACAAGGGAAATTGGCCTGCGAAGACATGTTGAAAAACAACATGGATGATACTTCAGCGATGATACCAAATATTCCAAATAAAGATTATTTCGTATTCTATTAAAAGCAACCTTCACTGAATTCATTCAACACAAAATTTGCCTCGCCCCAAAAACTATTTGTTTCAGAGAGTTTTGTTGCCATATGGAATTGCTCACGTTGCGTTAAATAATGATATTTTTCATGTTTCTATATTCCGGTGATTTTTATGTCACAATGAATATTGCAAAGATTATTTAATTTTTCTTACGAAAGGGAAACAAGATTCGACAATCCGATATCTAAGAAGTCTTGTCTCCCGTTGTTCAAAACCATCTTTCGCACCGAGCACGTCTGAATACTGTACAGCTATTAGTCCAAATATAAATGTGCTGCAACATTCTCTAGAACTGTAGTACAGTATATTCTTTTTTGTGAACGTGATAATTTTATTGTACATACATGTATATTGTAATTAATTTTTTCGGCAGATATACTGTTTCTCGTAAACGGTTGTCAACAAATGAAATGTCTGTAACAATACATTCTCCTGAAACATGTATTTCCGGAACTGCAGCACCCACTGGGACACGAGATGAGACAGTTTCAATTAAAAACATTGAATTTTAATAAGAATGTGTTAAGTTTTAGAATTTATGATTTCAAGTTAGTGAGAACAATATTTCATAAGGACCGCACATCTTCCATCAAAGATTTATAATTAAAATGCTTCGCTTTGAGGTGCTATTTCTTTTTATCACTGATGAGTGTTCATTTTCAATCAAAGACAGAATGTTTTCTGAAGCTTCTTCCATCAATTCGAAATCAGTGGAAATCAGTGTTGGAATGAACATGAATTTAATGTCAATGCCCGTAATTTAATTCCAGAGAGATGTCTCTAAGAATAGGCTAAAATTATTTGTTTGTATCGTCAAGTGCTATGAGCACATGAAATAAACCAGATGTTGATAATTATTTTAACGTAAAAGCTTAAATGATTTCCTAGAGCAGCATCTTTCTCGTATCGCTGTAAAACTATTCTTAGTTTTTATCATGTTCTGTAGCGGATCCAGAAAATTGTTCGGGGGATGGGCCTTCTTTTTTAAACATGTTTTGACAAACAGTGGAAAGGAAAGAAGCTGTGTTGTCCCATTCTGGATCTACTACTGACGTCCCGTTTTTGTAGAGTGTACAAATTTTCGAGCTAAAAAATTAAACTTTACTTATTACATGCAGCAAAACTAGATTCTAGAGTTTGTAGAATGAACACCAGCTAGTTATTGGCTATTGCTATGTGGTTGATACTCACCATGCAGCCTGTCAGGTCCTGGAGAGAAGAACAATTCCACTCGTCCATTCACAGGGAAACGGGAATCTGAAACGGAAAACAATCACGTTCAGAAAAAATATTATTACATATCCCTTGTACATTTTTTCATATTTAATGTATGATCATATCGCTTCCAATTGTTGTATTAAGTTATTCTCCAGAAGGACAGCTTTTATCCTCTGGATCTGCTAGATCTGCAAGATGCTTGAGACCATAGAATATTCAGCGTAATTTTCTGTTACGCTTATTTTCTTCATTGGTAGATTATTTGTTTGTTTTCTATTCAAATATGAAATCTACATTACAATAACCGTTAATTGGAAATTTGTGTTCCTTCTGTTTCCGTCGAATTCCATGGTACGAATATTTCTCCAAAAGAAAAGGCAAACTAGAATCAAGTATCTTTGTTAAAAATGGTCAACAACCACATAATTTAAGTCCTCTTTTTACATGTTTCAGGGGCCGAAAATTATCCTGCGAAATACTCAGGCATTAAGAGTCATATTCTAATTTTTTATACGAAAAATATCATATTAAATATGGAAAGAAGCCAGAAGTCTTTAAACTGGTATCTGGATACTCCTTCTGGGTACTTCAGTGAAATACAAACCTTTTAGAAAGGTGTAAAATGCCTTCCTCAAAGAAGAGCAAGGTTAAGCCAGCTATGTTTATAATGTTATCCTCAGATGGATACGTAGATGCATGGTACTCAGGAGAAAGATATATCAGCAATTAACCACTCACATAAAATACACCCACAAGACAATAGCACAGTGCCTACACGAGAGCGGGATCGTCTCAAGACAGATTCCGAACTAACAATAATATGTAGCGCGTCTTCATAAACCAAACGCAGCGCCCTTAACGCACTGACGGTGACGATGTAATGTTAAATCAATGAGGCTAACGCTCACGGGAAGCTCAACGCATGCTAAATGCAGCAAAATTAGTGTGCGCTTAGTTTATGAAGACGCCTAGAAGATCTAGACACAAACGGACTTTGGTTTAGTTGGGGAATTAAGGGATGGGAGAAGTATAGGGGAGGGGACAATACTGTGTTTCAAGTCCTGTTCCACGGTTCAGAAGAACAACCTCTGTCCGACAAAATTTGCAGACTTAGCCATCACCCGCGCCAATATAATAAGTCGATGTTGACTTGTACTTTTTTTCTAGTTTTTGACTTCTATTTCTCACTAATTTTATTTCTATGACTTTACTTAGCATTTAACTTTCTGTGTAACGTCTTTCAATTTTTTCACGAACTCCATGAAAATAGCCTTCTCTTGCTCAAAAGTGAAAGCTGTTTTCAGGGAGGTATTTTTCAACGGTCTTTTTTCTGCTTAATAGACTCCCTACGGCCACCTGTTTTCGGAAGCTGGGAATGACATCCTACCAAAATAAGACGTCCTTGTCAATAAATGTGCTTATTTTTTTTCTGACAGGTTCCCTGTTTGTTTAGAATCAGTGCAGGTCTCTACCACTGCTTGACAGATAAACTAGTAACAACAATTAGGTTACAATCTGGGCTTCACTTTGCTAATGTCTTCCACCAGATACATGCAGCAAGAAAAAGCGGTTCTTCTCATTTGCAGTAAGCCACCAAACAGTAATTTGGCAAGCTTATGTAAAAGTAATGGAAAAACGTAAGGTTCAAGCGTGAAAATCCAGGACAGTTCCTGGATTCAGCCACATGTAAGACACCCATGTCTATGTAATTTGAGGGCAATGCCCTCTACAAACATTCACCTAGTATTACCTATTTAAAAGTGTGCCAAATGTCTCGCTTAGTAAAATTGCCAGTGATGTTTTGGCATTATATCGAGGCCAAGAGTACAGCCGTGCTTACTAAATACTGTTTGACGGGTTTTATAAGAAAATTGTAGGATTAAAAGTTTTTAAATTAGTCCAATATTCTGCCTGTTGCGAGTGTGGGCCTAAACGTACTTGCGCAAGGTATGCACCTTTAAAACGGCATTACTTGCGTGACTAACATTCAACAGTTCAAGAACTGTGTCACAGACAAGATGCATGAGGTATTCCACATTATGGTTAATTACTTAATTGCATTTGCCATGGTAAAAAGAAATAACCGAAGAAATTTTTCCCTCGACTCAGTGACTCACAGATGGGAAGAAGTCTGCTGTAAAATTAACCAGATGCCTTAACACTAAGTAACCTGCTAATGTACGTGGTACAGAAAGGGTGGGTCGGTGTATCAATAGACAGACATGCAGAAAGAAGACTGCCAGTGAGTACTTAGGAATTAAGTTCAACGGTTCTTTTAAGAGCAACTGGTGTTGCCATCGCAAATGCTAAGCTGTTGCTGCACAAGTTTAGTGGAAACTATTGCAATCTATTCTCCATGTTTAGTGCAAAACTATGTGTGTTACAGGACCGCTGGTACCCCTGTTTTGGACTGGGGAAGGACTCTGTCCCATGTTTTAAAGCCAAGAATCAGCTGGTTGACCAAATAGAACAACGCAAGTTCGTTCCACTGTGAAAAGTGAGACAGTCTAACAATTAGGTTCATCAATACAAGTACTGTAGGACCTCTTTTGAGCGACACCCAACTTTTGCTCCCCAAAGGTATCATAAAAAGGAGGTGTCGCTCAAAGGAGACATGATTAAATACATTTAATACCAGAATATGTCACCCCATAAGTGTTGTATAAGAGAGAGTGTCGCTCAAAAGATATGTCGTTCAAAGGAGGTCCTACTGTACATTGGCTTGAAATAAGACCAAGTTAAACCCAGTAGTTTCAAACTGAGTTTACTCTGCAGTTGCGTTATGTCAATTCATAACAAAAAGGTTCACAAAATCAGATGCTTCTGAGATTAAAGTGCGAGTTTCAATGAGAACACCTTCACAAGTTTACATTCAATAAAATACACACCTTCACAGGCATCATCCAGTTCACTCTTGGTGAAGTTGAGCACGTAGTCGGAGATTGCGCACGTGTGGAACTGACAGCGGAATATGACGTCACGAGTCGCAGAGTTCTGCTTCTTGTTGTAACACTTGATGAGCACGTCTCCGCGCAGCTGCAGGCACGGGTTGAATGCGATGCAGATCCGCTTCATGTTGTCCGTCACAGAACTATAAATAGAAAAATGCAAATATTAAAAGTTCTGAATTTCTATTTGTATGTTTCATGCATTAGAACAAATTCATGCATCCGCTTTGCACTTTACATTTACGGTAAGACCTAAGCTCCTCATAGCATCTTGCAAATGTAGTCCTCATCGTCATTCAAAACAGACGGGAGGCAGTTTATCAACGTTGATCTGTAAACAATTATAAATTGACTAATGTTTCCTTTTGAAATAAATAAGATGATAGCCCCTGAACAACGGCGGATGTCACAAAACTTCCATAAAGTACCATTATGTGACAATATGACGTGGCAACATGGTTCTAAAATTGGGGAATTATCGTCAGTTTGTATGTCTAGGATCACTTGGTTTAACCGAATGAAATTGATATACAATTAAATGTTAGCCTGAAGATACTTACTAGACACCTGACGTGAACACAGGCGTCATTCCCTGGTAGATCTTGATGAAGGGACGACATCCGCCCCTGCCGTCAAAGTTCGGGATTCCGTGAATAACCAGGTTGTGAAAGAAGAGCGGGTTACTGTTGATCTTTATACCTCCTGATAGCAGTCCGGCGAAATAATGCACGTACCTGCACATACAGAAAACGTTAAATTAGTTTTAATATCGTGTTCAAACACAGTGGTGGATGAAGGGTAAAGGTATGTGCGTACATAATGCTCAAGTACAGAAGAGAAAGCCTTGAGAATTAAGACACTGCATAAACGCGTACTTTATCATTTGCACTGTGTCAAAGGTTCGATCATTAATTTATTTATGTGCAAGCGTATTACTTCAACATTCGCTTTGTTTCATGGGACCATTCAGCCTAAATTAATTGCAAGTATATGCCACATTGAAATTCACTAAACTCAATGTTTTTTTCCTGATACCTTACCCAGCCCACCTCCTTGATGTAATTAGTCATCACATCCTTAACCGGTTTACATTTGTCGTCAAACAAATATTACTTTGGATCCTAGATTCATCAAAACATGATTCCACATCATCTGGTTTCATCAAACCGCTTCCTACCCTCAAATCACGCAGACAGACAATCTGCCCTCAAGTTGGACAGACAATCATACAAACATTCGTTACATGTTTTTTATCGTGAAAACAAAGGCTACATGTTGAATGTGATCGCCTTTGGGATATTGAAATCAGTAGTGCATACGGCTATGTAACTTAATTTGCATGTCTTGTTTGCATTTGGGTAGATTGCCGAATTGCAAACTTAACTGTGGGTAGATTGTTTTTGGCTGTAAATTGTTCTTGACTATGAATTCAGTTGAAGTGAAATATCTTTTGTTACATTAACGATCGTATTAAAGGGTGAATTCCCCTTTTATCAGGATCATTGGTTACATTATCGTTTTCATTTTGTCGATATGGGAAAACAAACTTTAGCCTTTGCATGTACAAAAACAATTTTTCAAATAATTATTTATTATTGGTGACAGAATCAATATTTCGCCTACCTTCTCTGTGAAGGTTGAGTCAATCCACCAAGTTTGTCATCATAGAATCGCTTCATAGCAAACCTGTCCAGTGCCTGGTCAGCACTGAAAATAACAATTAATAAACATTTAACTGGAAATAAACGTTAAACGAGAGTAAATGTGTAACATAAGCAATTATATTTGAACTACAAGCATTAGACAATTATGGCTTGACAACTGTGACTGTGTGTGCACGTGTGTTACATGTGTGAATGTGGCACATAAATGTGTGCACACCTTCCACACTTATTCGGTTCAAACTACACAAGCAACAAGGAATAGGCCTGGTTTGAACATTTGTAGTTGTCTCGACAGGAAGGTTAAATTAGGACATAAAAGACTTATAATATATATTTAGCCATAAACAGAAACAAAAATCTTACAAAAATTTTGTTACATAAAGGAGAGAAATAAAGACAAGAAAGTGACCTGTGAAATCTAGCTAGTAATTTAAACTTAAATTTAAGGAAAAATGTTGGAGACTTAAAAAACTTAGCACACAAAAAGCAGTTCTACGAAAAACCTGATTCTACCTCTCGAGTGTATTTCCGCCACTGAATGGAAGAAAAATGACAAAAACATATCAGACAAAGAAATTACTAAAATATATCAATCAAGTTCACACAAAAAAATAAGTCTCAAAGCATCTCATACAATCATTATTCTAACTAATTTAGCATTGCACTACCTGCTTGGTTGATATCTACTGTGTACAAATGCTACATCTATTTCAAGTACTACTGTGCTATACATCTAATTATTCAATACATGAGATCTATCTAAGATAAACTACCTTTATTCTCAGTATTTTTGTCAAGGCTAAAAACAACAACAAAGAAGCAGTTTCCATTGACTTTTCTAACCATAAAGTAATACAACACGGATAAAAATTAAAAGTTACCTTGCACAAATGTTGCTGTAATGCATGAAGGCTGCTATCACTACTCCAGTTCTTCCTTTACCTCCTACAAATATCATATGTAAAATTTAATTGAACAAAATTCATCGCAATTGCAAAAAGTTGTATGTTACACGGATTTCCGAACCAGATCTAAGAATTAATTGGCAGCTCGGCGTCCCAGCTTCCAGATGACGCAATGAATAAGTGCACAGAATCGTTTTGCATAAAATTGAATGGTGTCTTATCTTGTATGAAATCCTTTCTTGTAATTTAACCATTCGTCTTACGTACCTTTGCAGTGTATCACTGCCACATGAACCGGATCGGAATTGAGCCAGGAGTCGATGGATTTACAAATTGAGCAAAGTCGTTCAAGAGGCGGAGCGAGGTGGTCCGGCCAACCGAAATCTAGCACCTGCATATGAGAAGCAAGTTAAATCTATTTTGTTTTTCTTGTGTTTTCTTTCTTTGAGACTATACATGTACTTGAATATTCAGTTTGCATTTTGATCACTCCAACGATAACAATGGAGGATCTCGACCGCACAACATGTTAACTCCAGATGTCAGCACTAATCATAAATTGTTGAGTTCATCACAACGTACTCAGTGCAATTTTCCCGGATGACCCTGGACTTCCGATCAGTAATGAAACGAAGGATTCGTACCGATTTCTCAATGTAAATTTTTAAATGTATGTACATAAAAATCTGATCGTGTTAACCAACCTGAGGATTGAGCTTGCTGATATCAAGGTGCTTCTCAGAAAGATTAACAATCTGCAACGAAAACATAAGATTGATTCGTAAGTCAATCCAATAATTTGCCCAGTAATTAAATGGACAATATAACAATGAAGTTGAGGCGAAATCCGACTGTGAAGCATTCGCTACACTCTTCAACATATATCGTTATAACGTTAATATTATTGTTTTGTTAGCTGTATTTAAAATTGAACATACAATACTTACCATGTAGTTTTCACCATGTTTCGATTTCAGCATCTTGGCCACATCTTTGAGATTGTTCCTGTACAGAGTTTCTTGACCCTCGTATGGAAACGACATTGCTGTAAGCAAATAGTCAAAAATGTTGTTTCAATTTTTGCAGATCAATCCAAGGCTCATATTTCAAATTCGTCTCTGTACTTTTCCAATTAATTCAACTTTTAAACAGATTTTTTATTTAGATGCAAAACAAACTTACCAATAATGCGCTCCGTGATATAGGTAAGGTCAATTTCACCAGGAACATTCTCACCAGCCCTAGAAATTGATGGTAATAGCTCATACAGATTTGATCGTTTTTGACAATAAATAAATGAAGAAACACTGGCACACACTTCAAACAATTAAAACTCTTTTTAAATTTTGAATAAATACAATCAAGACAAACAGTTATGTGTAAAAATACTCGGACATCTAATCAGATTCCCTTTATTCTTTAGGAAATGCACAACAGGTTTATATTGTGCATCCCCACTCGGATCTAAATTTCGTCCTGGATCCGCTACTGGGCATCATGATACTCACTTGATCCGTTTGAGGCTGGAGTGAGAACTCGAGGCCATGCTGGTCCTCCCGCTCTGGGTGGATGACAGCTGCTGTGAATGACAAGCCATCAAAATTAAACCTTGAAGAATACATTGACGGACAAACAGGCCAAGACGAGTGTTTCAGCCAAAACTGAATCAATTTTCAAATTTTCAATTGAGAATGACCGAGCAAATAACTTACGCTTGCCGTTATTTTTGTTTTAAATGTCAATGTAGACGTGTAAGTATTCCATTAAAAGGCATGTATTAAGTTGTGGTTTAAACATTTCTGTATTTTTTTAACCTTCCGATAGCCGATTTAAAAAATTTCTTGATGCACAAAAGTGGTGATTTTTTGTAATTTACCGTTTAGTGTGTGTGTACATGAAGGCATATTATACTACATGTTTGTTGATAAAAGACCTGAGGCTCTAAATGCTTGCTGTCGCTTTATAGTTAAAGTTAAGCGCTTCATTATTTTGGACTTACTTTAATTGGAAAAACACAAGTTTTGAATCAATAAATATCTAATTTAGCGTTGAAAAATCGTGGCCTGATTATTACTTTTAAAGGTTTGCTATTTATTTGTGGCTGCAAAATACTTTAAAGCGAAAGATGAAATCAATGTTAGAGTTTTGCCAATAGATGTGCATTCCCATAACAGTTTGCATACTACGTGGACAAATTTATGCATTCCGTTCCAGGCAATGATCAAGTCCTTGACATCTCTTTCCATTACTCTCCATTTTGAGGTACCGAATGATGCCTCATATAAGCATCGTTGGTTCAGTGGTAGAATGCTCGCCTGCCACGCGGGCGGCCCGGGTTCGATTCCCGGACGATGCACATGTTTTGCAAATTTTTTAGCAAAAAAATTCTACATTAGAACAGTGAGCGCTCAAATAATACGAAATTGGCATATGTATAATAGCTACTTTTATTTTTGTATAAAATGCAGCAAATCTCAAGGTGTCTTTTTTCTTAAAATTTAATTCAGCGATCAAGAGACCAAAATGTCCAACAACCACACATTCCTAATCTGAAGCACTAATAACTTAATTTTCAAATATTTGAGTATCTCTCGACTATGAAATTAAAAAGGCGAATTAAAAACGTCGAGGGGCAATCTTGTAGCATGAAATTAAATACAGTAGAACCTGTCTTGGGCGACTTCCTGCCTTTTACAACACTTTTTCCTAAGTATGTTAGCTGTTCAACCTAGTTTAAATGACCCTGTCTTGGGCGACACCCTGCCTTTTACGACCCTTTTGCGAGGGAAAAGTTCAGTGTCGCTCAAGACAGGGTCTACTGTATTTTTTAATCCTTTGAAAGGGCTCTATTCTCGGTGCATGTTAGGCCAGACTTTTTGGATTACATCTGCTGTGTATTTTTATTAAAATTTATAAAATAATTTTTCCAAACAGTGATCGACAGGGTCATTGCATGCACATTTTTGTCTTACTAGGTGAAACCCGTGCTTCGCATGGTTAGGGAATGACAGTCGATGTGAAAGTTGGGGGGGCAGGGGGGTGGGTCCATCCCCAGACCTCATCCCCATACATCATTGCCATACTTTATGGCCATAATTCATGCCTATACCTCATCCCC
>JBCAUI010505539.1:0-12969 GCA_038406195.1 Haplosyllis anthogorgicola | reverse complement strand
GTTGCGTCTTTATTCTCATGTCCATTTTATTTTATCTTTGGCAGAGTAATTCATGCCATATCTGCCTCAGCTGTTAACAAATGTCACATTTGTGCTACCAGTTCTTACCAATGAGTGAATAAACTTTATGGAACTAATTCTAAGCTTTCGCTTGCTCTGTGCATTCACTCTGCCTCACAACCGACTGATGCTAGTCAACACTATGGTATCATGATCTTGACCTACATCCATGACCTACTTATTGTGACCTAATTTTGTAACTAGCTCATGATGACCTACTTAAAAATTAAGTCATGGCCTAAGAACATAAAATTTGCCTTCAAAGACTCACAACTCTCATGACCTTGACCCACAACTTTGACCTACTTATTGTGCCCTTCTTTTGAAACTAGGTCACAATGACTCACTTTCACAAACAAGGCTGAAAATTCAATTGTTCCCCTAATAAACACCTATAAACAGCCACTTTGTTGCATTATGGAAAAAAATGTCAACATATCAACCTTGATTCTGTAACTCCATGTCTACATGTCCCATATACATGTCTGAAAAAGTAGGTCACACAAAAATAACTGTGGGTGTGAGACTCTTCAGGTTTTCAAAATGCTGCCAAAAATTAACAGATAACTTTTTCCAAATTCTGACAAAAAATAAAATTAATTTTAACACCAATACACCATTTGAATGTGTTTCAACATTGCATTGGCCCAAAATGTGGGTTACAAATCACAAACTCTGTGATAAAAAAATGACCTAATTATTTTTGTTTTAATTCTGACAGAAGTACAATTTAATTGAACACTTTTGACAACATATGAACTTGGTCCGAGGTCAATTGGAAGTGAGCCAATTCGGAAAAAATGCATATAACATGACCGATTCCATAGGCATGATTTAAATCAGCCAATAAAGTACACAATGTGTTCCCTCCAACTATGAATGTAGTTGTTCTTTTTTACGCTGTTGTGACATTGCAAGAAAAGTAACCATAAAATGGTCTTGAAAACACGTACGATGGTACGGTGTATTCGCAAGCAACAAGCTGTCTTTTCAAAATGGGCTTATGATTTGTTAATAAAAAAATAGGTCCAGATGGACCTGAGCTCATTTGGCAATATCATGACGCTAGAGGTTACAATATCACATGGTTACAGATAAAGTGCCCAAGATCAGATCCCAGATCATCTGTGAACAAACATAAATATGGCTGCCAAACTAGAAATCTAGGAGGCTTCTGTATAATTTCTACAGGTAATAGGGAGAGTATGTCGATGCATAAGACTGCCAAATATGAAGTTTGATCCTACATGAAGTTTGTATCATCAATTGTCTGCCTAGGGTTCAAAGAAAAAACAAATATGGCTGCCAATTTGAGAATTTGAGAATAATTAACAATATAATTTTTGCTAGGCTTTGAGATAGGACATAGGTGCATATGTGTGTAAGATATGAAGTCTCTTATGATTAATAGTGTGCTCAAGAGTGACTGTGCACAGACAACGACAATGCCAATGACGACAAGGACAACAACGACAACAACGATGGACGACGGACAATTCATGATTCTGTAGGCTCTTTGGCAATTATGCCAAATAAGCCAAAACATGGTAATAATACGTGGATGCCTTGAATATTTAGAATATCCGGCAGTTTCCACAACTTACTGTTCTTCTCCGGTGCTGTCAGGATCAACATCGGTGTTTTGCTTCGTGTCATTTTCAATTCCTTAGCAACATGACATGCAGTAAGGGGGTTATCTCCGGTGATCATGACAACCTGTAAGAAAGTAAAGGCTCTTCAACCTGTTGTACAAATAATCCAATTTTATTTAATTGCTCTCTCAATATAATGCCAAAGGCGAATCCAATATATTCTGTCTGCGAAGAAATAACGTAGTAATCTGTAACCTGTGCAGTTACAAAGTTCTTTGTACCAAATACTGTTATAACATAATGCTGTACGTTTACATTTATCATAAATTTCTTTTGCAAACTTCTATCTTTAAAAACACTCACGTGATGAGAAGCCATTATGATTTCCTTGACAACTACCTTGGAATCTGATTTAAGCGGGCAGGAAATTATCACAAATCCGGCAAACTTCAAATCATTCTCTACAGCATCTCTTCCCATCTCTCTGACCTAAAATTGAAGTAAATACGGAATATTATACACTGCAACTTTTGAGTAATATGAACAAAAGACCAAACATAACTCAAACTTTAAACTTCTACATTCATATCATTACAAATGCAAAGTCACCCTAATGAATATTATATCATACCTGTTGATGTGATAATGTGCCAAGCTTCTTGTAACCCAAGGCCAGTACACGTGCACCTCTTCGGGCCATTTCTAGATACACTTCATCATATTCCTTTGGAACTTCACAAAACTAAAAGATAACATTTCACGATATGCTTACATGTACTTTCGTGTTACATGCAGAAACACTGAACAAATTACAACCCGACATGCACAAAATTACCTACCATGGATCTAAGTGTCTCAGGTGCTCCTTTTACGGCAGCAATATATTCAGTGTCAAGTGATCCTGGAGGTGTATGACCTGCTATAACGGACATTCGTTTCAAGGCACTTGCAAAGTGGTAGCGATGAAATATCTTCAAGCCATGTGATTTCCCCTTCTTTGGCACAACGGCATCACCTAACAATGGAATACATTAAGTTGACTTGACTTATAAAATATGTGTAATATAATATTTATGTTGTAATATAATATTTATGTGGAGAATATGTATAAATATGCGGGAAAAGTACCTTTTGTTAGATTCCAGTCTACTGCATTAAGTGTTGCTTTTTCCAGTGGATCTCCCACCAGTTCGTGGTCTTCCAATTGTGCCAGTGAATGACAGGTTGCCAGCACATGTACCGTTTCTGTCGGTGCCTCCGATACTGCCATTATATCCTTCCCTCTGTTATGTACAAGCAACTTACTAAACAGATAGTTCACGTTTTTTTCCGTCTTATCATTTTCATGGTAAACGAAACCATCTAAACAGCGTTAAATCGACCCTCCGTTTCATGTCTTCCAACTTACTTGATTCCAGCTATACCTTCCACCACAAGGTTGTCACTGGTAAGAGTTCCTGTCTTATCGAAACAGCAAACATCCACCTTACCAGCAAATGGTATTCTGAATGGTTCTGTACAATACACGTCTACAAAGTGAAAATTAACCAGTTGCGACTCTAAACATTTACTTATTAAAGAAGATATTGTCTTAGTTTAAAATATCACTCCTTTGAGAGCAGAATTATGTCATAGCATAGTTCGGTTTTAATTTAAAACAGTATATCCAGAGAGACTTACACAATTTAGTTAAGGCCAGAAGAGAAGTGTTGACAGCCAATGACAACTCGATAGGTAACTCTGGTGGCACCACTGATGTCAGGATTAATGTACATTCCAAGAACAACTTATATCGGTTCCTTTTGGGATCTTCAGTACCTGTTTAAAAGGCAAACTCTAAGCCATATTTTGAAACTTTCCCAGGTACTTTACATTAATTTGTTGATAACGAATTTAAAACATACAGTAAAACCTGCACTGGGTATTCTAGGTACCAGACGGACAACTGTTATCCATACACTAACGAGCAATCACCGACCATGATTTAGTATTCTGTACTCCATTGGGTGTATCACATCCTTATTATTTGTCATTTGTAGTTAAAAGATTGTCCGATCCCTCTGTAGTCTACATGTTTAGCATATATTATGAATACAGGAAACATGTACTCACCCTTTATCCAGACATAGGATGCAGCCGTGATGGCAAAAACTAGCAGGAACATAATGAACATAAATGTTTCCAAATTATTCGCTGTAACTCGTTTCACGCCAAATAATATTGTCCTTAATAGCTTTCCCTGAGATGTACTGAAACTGTTTCGTAGTACATATGCAATACATCCATTATCACTAGCTGCAAGTAAAAAAGAAGTCACGTTTTCGTTAAATATTCTACTCAATGAAACAATTTGTAATCAGTTGGTAAGGCACACTGAAATGTACTGGTAACAACATTTATCAATGCATGTCATTGCAGACTGAATATCTCACATAGCATGTATTCTCAACTCTGAAATATACAAATACTCACCCTTAAGCCCAGGCCCCGTTTTGCTCGGTGGAGAATGCTGTACAACCTTGGTGCCACCACTTAAAACATGAAGTTTGCTGTGAATTTCTAAGTCGAGGACAGTGTCTGAATCAACATTTTCTATTGCTTCCTGTTATCCAAATAAAGATGAATCAGATTACCAACATAACATCAATCGGTAATAAACTACGTATAAAAAATAGTTTCTTAAAAAGTTAGATCAATTGAATAATAATTTGAGTCAAATTATGATGCACCGATTCATTATCATTGACTTAAAGAGTTAATTGGTATTTACTTTCATGACCGGGACGGATTCTCCAGTTAACATAGATTCATCCACAATAACGGGTCCTCTTAACAATAGTAGATCACACGGAACAAGTCTCTCATCTACAGACCTTCCTGAAGTACCAACATAATATTTTAATTTAATTAAATAATTAAACAATATTAATAAACAATAAACAACAGTATATAAATGTTTCTACAGTGCACGCATGATTTGACTGGGTATATTCCAATGGATAATGCTTTTCACTATGCCCATGTGACGGCACTGGATTCTAAAATTCCTAAAAATTCTCGTGCAGTGTTTTTCCTCAGAAAATTATACTTCCGTTGATACACTGATCTTGCACAATCAAAAGACTGCCAAATATAAATCTAATGCAAAAAGGTTTCCTTATTTACCTATTGAAACGAGATCCCCAGGAAGAAGCTCAGTACTGAGAACTGGTCTCCATTTCCTGTTCCTGTAGGTCTGTAAAACAATGCAATAAATAATTAAGTACCATACATGCAGCTTTGCAAACAAGTTCATTGCAGTGGATACTAAGAATGAATGAGAATATTTTCTGTCAAAAGGTACCCTTCATAAAACTGTTTTCCAACGAGCTTGTGATCAACCATGGCCCATAAACGTGGCATTCTGAAAATTTACTCTTTACAACTGAGGCAAATCATAATCGTTATACCTGAATAAGGTACGGCTTGTTCCCCATTTTCCTGATTTCAGCCATGTTTCTCAATTGCTGTTGAACAAGTGTTGCTTCGAAAGCTATCAACATGAACAGGGTAAAAACACTGTAATACCAGTATTCATCCAAGCACCAAAGTCCTACACAGAATACTTGGAATACAAAGAACGGTGCCGTGGCTCTTTCCTTGAACAGTTCTATGAACTTAGGGATGTCAAGTTCCATGCTGAAAGTTAAAAGCAAATTGTACAATATTTTCAAACCTACTATGTCGAAAAGCGTTTTGTTAGAAAATTAGGAGAAACGTTACACACGTGTAATTGTCCCCAACATTAAATGCATGTCACGAATATCTGTCTCGGATTTTGATATTCAATGCAGTAGAACCTGTCTTGAGTGACACTTCACTTTCCCCTCCCAAAAGTGTCGTAAAAGTCAGGGTGTCGCCCAAGACAGGGTCATTTAAAGTAGTTTTAACAGCTAACATAATTAGGAAAAATGTCGTAAAAGGCAGGGTGTCGCCCAAGACAGGTGTCGTTCAAGGCAGGTTCTACTGTATATGTTTTGACTAAACGATAAAATAATTCAAAATAAATTTATCGATGGGTATGGCTTATCAATACCAACTGTAATTTAAAACGTATAAACATACAAATTTTTGCCATATTTTCTTTCTGCTTTTGCTATGTCGGCTTCTTCTTGATATCCTTTCCACTCTGTGTACTGCTTAAATGAAAGATCAATGGGGAACTGAACTGCCTGAAACTGTTTCTTTTCCTCCGCATCATAGACATATTTCATCTTTTGAAACACAATCCATATTTCTTCTGCTCCGGTGTCCGGATCCTAAATGAGATAAAACAACGTAACTTTTGTGATGCAATTCAGAAACAAAGAATTATTTGCAAATGTTACGTTTACTTATTGTGTAATAGATGTTTATGATTTACCTTGTCCTTGTGCAATTTGACAAGTTCTGTAAACCCATTATTAGGTGTTGGTACAACTTTGGCCAAAGATGCTTCCTTTGGACTGTATGCCTGGAAATGCGAAGTGATAAACATTTTGAAGATCACAAAAGCATGGCAATTAAAAGCCCACCGTCTCTCAGCTTGTTTGTAAAAAAGTTAAGCTAAAATATAATTACACATGTATGGACATTTTTCTTTAAACTACGGGGTGGAATCAGTTCGGGATTTGTTTGCATGACTGGGATTTATTCGAGAGGTGACAAAGCATGAGCCCAAAGTTAAGTCAGTAGAGGCAGGGCATAGATAAATGTTGGCACACAGAGATGCCAATCTGCGAGAGCCTCACAGAGTGAGATTTCACTTTTCCGAGCGTGAGAAATAGGCAATCCCAACAAAGGCGTTTATTTCACGTGTCAAAGTGTACAAATTACTAGATCTGTCATCGGTTCTATTTTGTTCATTCGATTATCGATTACTTTGTCTGATCCGATATTCGAATATATCGGTTTTCTACATAAGTTAATGGAAAAACGTTTTTAAAAAGTGGCATCATGAAGAAAAGAAGTGTGAATCTTACTTTATTTGAAGACAAATATCCTAGACAATACATTTTATAAGATTATAGGTTAAAGGTTGATTCCCTCTGGCAAAACTAAAATTGATTATTCAAGGCTTCCATCTGATAATTGTTTCTTTAAAAACTTTAAATACAAACAAATTTGGGTATCAGACAGCACCTGTACACATAATGCTATTACTAAAACTAATACTAAAATTAAGTTTAATTTAGTTTTAGCTTGTGTCTAAAACAAAACTAAAATCTATTATTTTAGCCTTTCTTCCGATAATCATTTGCTTCTTTAAAAACTTCGAATTCGAACGAATACGGGTATCGGATGGCAGCTTTACAAATTACCATATCTCCATCCAACCAAAACTGTTTGTTTTTGGGGTGTACGAAGTGTCGTCGGTGTCGTTACGGTCGTCGACACTCATAATAAGTGCCTCCCAAAGTGTGAGATTTAGACTAGAGTGGGACTGTGCCGCACAGTTGTGTAGCTTGATGTAAGTGTGCAGTGCTATATCTCTGCTATATTTCAGTCGGATCTATCAGGAGGTAGGAACTGCCACGCAAAATTGCAACATCCGGGCTCTTCCAACATTTGCCATAAACATGAATGGTAAGGCGACGCAATGTCAAATGAAGGACCTAATTTACAGCCACTTAGAATCACTTTCTTCAAGGAAATTTTATTAAGAGTAACAGATTAAAACCTAGATGAGAGCAACAAATGGTGCTCAGTGTGCATAAGTGAAATCACTTTAATCATGCACAGGAGGTGGTATCACCATGTAATATTTCAACATCTGGGCCTTCTATGCTTCGTGGCAAACATGAAATTTTTACAACTGACTTTGAAACTAAAGTACACATTAACCTATATATGAGAATGTCATTTTGTGCTGACCATGATGTGCAGAAAGGAAAAACAAAAAAACAAAGAAAACCAGGAAATAATTTGTGAAAAATGAAACACTGATCATATTCCATCCCTTCCCTTTTCAATATATTCTTCTCTTTTTCAGAGTGCAAAAAGGAAGAGTGTGCAAAATGGAGAAATGGAAAAGTGCAATATGTTCTATTTTGTTCTTCTCTTTTTCAGAGTGCAAAAGGAAGAGAGTGTGCAAAAAGGAAAAGTGGTGTTGTATTATTCCCATACATGTCTTATGTCTGTCTGTGAGACAAATCTGTTTAAATCCTATTGCTATATGTCAGATCCCTGTACGTCACATCACTTCCTATGTCTTTTCCAGCAATGAAACACATGTATTATCAAGATGTCAGTTTTGGGGTTATAATTCATGTGGAAAAGTAGAAAAGTGCAAAATGGAAAAGTGCAATATGTTCTTCCATTTTGGAAAAATGGAAAAGTGCAATATGTTCTTCTATTTTGCTCTTCTCTTTTTCAGAGTGCAAAAAGGAAGGGAGTACATATTTTTCCACTTTCATGAAAAATAGAAGAGAAAAGTAGAACATGTATTCCCTTCCATTTTGCATGTTGTGAAAAATAGAAGAAAGTGAAAAATATATATTCTCTTCCTTTTTGCACTCTGAAAAATGAGAACAACAAAATAGAACATATTGCACTTTTCCATTTTGCACTTTTCCATGTTGCACACTCCCTTTTTGCACTCTGAATAAGAGAAGAACACATTGCACTTTTCCATTTTGCACCCTCCCTTCATTTTTGCACTCTGAAAAAGAGAAGAACATACTGCACTTTCAATTTTGCACTTTTCTACTTTGCACACTCCCTTCCTTTTTGCACTCTGAAAAAGAGAAGAGCAAAATGGAAGAACATATTGCACTTTTCCATTTTGCACACTCCCTTCCTGTTCTTCCACTTTTCACTTCTATTTTGCACAATGTGTTTATTCTTCCATTTTTATCTTTTGGCATTCTCCTTTATTTTTTCTTTAATTTTCCTCCTCAGCTTTGAATTAATCTGAGGAAGTAGTAGCAATATTTCTTCATATTTCTTCATTTCGCAAAACATGCCAGCAAAATTGTGTCAAATTTTGTTGTGAAGCCAACTCACTAGGACATCAAATTCTGACTGAAAGACTACACATACAACTTAAATATTTCTACTTGAGATTCATGAAACACCTAGCTAGAGCAATGACTACATAGTTTTACAAATTACAACATCTAAGTGGCATAAAAAGAGACTTCTTCTTTATTGCAACAGAACTCACTTCCACGGCTCACCATTTTTCTGGGATGCGGTGCGTGCCTGCACAGAAGTGAAGTGCTGGGATTTTCCAAATTGTGAAGCAGTTCCTACCTCCTGTCTATGGTGCCTAAATAACCGACTTAAATGTAGGAGATATCACAGTACACTTACATTTCGCAACACAACTATGGCAAAATTGTTCCATGGCCAAACTGAATGGTTACAACGCAACTTTTTCCCATTTTTAGTAACAAATCGTGAGCAACTTGTCGAATGTATCCCAGTCATACGAACAAACCCCTAGCCAATTCCACCCTCCTGATTAAGTGAATTTTTTGTGCTTACCCTTGAACACGTTAGAAAACACCGCACCTGGACGAACCAAAGGCAAAATAAACATGACAAAATTTGCAGCAAACCCACGATGGCAAAGACAATTAATCCTGCCTCGAAGTACTCGTTCACGCCGTAGACTACTGTCCACATATACAACCAGATGGAGTACAGAACTATAAAGGGTGCAACGTAACCGTGCAGAAGCAAGGGGCGCACGTTGTACAGGGAAATATGTTCAATTTCATCGTTTAACCTGCTGGCAGCAGCCATCTTGATTTAAGGAGTCATGTACAGCACAGTTACAGTTCCAGTTAGCAGCGTATTATTATCGGACACAATATAATCCTTAGTGCGTACGTACCTAGCCTGTTCGTTTACAAATATTGTGTCCGATAAAATAAATATTGCGGCTGATTATTGTGTCCAATTGTTGTAACCAATGTCTGGATACACCTCAATAAACTAATATTGTGTCCAATTATTGTGTCTGATTGTTGTAACCGATGCCTAAATACACCTAAATAATTCAATTATGTCTGATTGTTGTAGCCGATTATTGTGTCCGATTGTTAAATACACCTCAATATTTGCAAAATTTCTTTTTTTTTACCAACATATCATGTTCCCTGTTAAAATGAACAATAAAATTTATTTTGAAACACAAAAACTCTTTATTTCTTGATCCTTTTCAAGTTAGGTAGTACACAATATAGTTTTAAACTGTTACAGTTTAATAACAAGATATCCAGATCACTTTATATTTCTAATACTCAATACTCAATACTCAACTCACATGTGAGTCACATGTTATAAATTTCCTAGAAATTAGCCTGATAACCCTCATTAACCAACACTTCCAGTCTATTCACCCCAAGGTCACACTGTCCTTCATATTTGATGTCCAGCAGGGAAACTTAACAATGTATAAGAAAAAGCTCTTAAACAACTATTTATCAGAGAATTCTGATATAAAAATGTATCTACAAGTAGAACAAATACTCCTGCCACTACTGACAGTGATACCTCAACATTTCTCATGGGTGAGACCACCCACATCTTCAAGTGACTACTCATCTGATCCAAGGTAAATATATACATCAAAATGTTTAGTTTACTACACAAAGTAAATCTGTAAAAATTTGACAAGTAGAGTACATAAAAAAAACTAGTTATACAAACTTATTTCATAATGTAAAAACCAGTAACAATGATACCAATAACTTAAGTACAGTAAATCCTATCAGAAATTATGGCCGATCTAGCAATCAACCTCAACACAAATTGCTGATGGTTAGGTACACCACAACTTCTTCTCCATCCATATACAGTTATTGTGTCTGATCTAGAAATAATCTCAATAATGTAAATGGTTATTGAGTCCTATGTAGCAATTGGCTACAATATTATCCGATGCAATCAGCCATAATAAGTCTAATACTCTTCTGTTCGTTGTGGCCAATGTAACTATCTGCCACAATTTAAAATAACACCCAATGAATTATTGTGTCCCATGGAAAACATTGGCCACAATAAAAAAATTGTACACGATGTACCTATCTACTGCAACATTTGTTGTGTCCGATAACTACATTGACCACAATAAACGAACACAGTTTTGGTATTTTTGCAGTGTTATTCCTGAGACACAAGACATACCAAGAGGTAAAACCACTTTATCTCCTCATCAAAATGTCAATGAAGATGGCTTTACTGAAGTAATCAGTCATAAACTAAAACTGTAGAGACATAAATTGGAGTTGAAATACAGACTAATGTACAAAACTCCACTTCCAACATCTGACACTGATTCTGGAAGTGATGTCAGATCTGATACCTCAAACAGTGATGGTAAGTTAACTTTTATTCTTTTATTAACCTTGTCTTATTCGTTTATCTTATTTGTTAAAATATTATTCACTCTAACTTCACCTAACATACTTCACCTAAATCAAACTTCACAGTAAACTACCATATTATCTTTATTCTAAATCTAAATTACTATATTTTATTTATTTATTCAAAATCAAACTCTAAATCAGACATATTATTCTAATTATTTAACCTTTAATACATCTTATTTCAGATGACAAACTTCCTGATTTAATAACTGATAATGAGCAAATCAACTCTGTGTCAACACACAACCATCCTTTGGCTCAAAGTACTCCTATCAAACTAAACAAGCAGGATGAACCTGAAGTAATCTCCATACACAGTACACCAAACACCTCTACTATTGAAGTAGATATGGAAAATTCCAATCTGGGGTCCCTGGGCTCCAAGATCCAATCCGGGTAGTTGTTCATCCATAGTACAGAGTGAAGGTGGTCCATCTCCTTGGCTAGGATCTTTGGTGTACTGCATACATTTTTGGCTCTGTCTGTGAGGGCACGTACTACAGCTTTTTTAGCTGAGAATGGATGGTTGGATCTCCAGTCAAGATACCTGTCCGTGTGTGTGGGTTTCCTGTAAACTGAGCACTGTATGTCTCTGCCAGAAGGAGTGGGTTTGGTGTCAAGAAAGGGTATTCCACCTGACTCATCTGGTGCTTCAATGGTGAATTTAATGAAGTGGTTGATGTTGTTGAGGTAGTCAAGCATGATGTCTCAATTTCCCTTCTTCTGTATGCTGAACACATCATCTACGTATCTCTTCCAGTGGTTGCAAGGTAATGGACATTCTGGCATGAGGGCTAGTTCCTCAAAGTGTTCCATGTAGATATTGGCAACTACAGGTGAGACTGGGCTTCCCATGGCTGCTCCTTGAAGTTGTTTGTAGAATTTTCCCTGGAATGTAAAGACACAGTTTTCGAGAACAATCCTCAGGAGAGAAGAGATTTCTTCTGGTGTGAGGCCCCATGATATGGACCAGTAGTTTCCGCCATGTAGACCATCAAGGGTGGGATCTTTGGCAAATGTGAAATCGTGAAAAATGGCTGCGCTAAGAAGATGCGCAAATACGATGGGTCTCCAGTCTGGTAATCAGAATGTCCAGACTGGTCTCCGGTCAACGTCCACACACCACACTCAACCTGGATACCCGCTGGCACAGGAGGGCGTTTCAATCAAATTTGTCGTGTTTTGTTTATTGAGTGACGCACACCAAAAAGGCATCATGCTTCTATTTGTTAACTTTAGTTGTGTGCGTTGCCACCGAATCCACTGTTAGCGTAAAGCCCTGAAGTAGGGTGTTTGAGCGGGATCGTCATCCTTCTGGAGGCGCCGAGAAGCAGACACAGCACGCGTGGCCATTCGGGACCACGCACTTCTACGGCTCCCACCAAATTAGCGTATTACAAATGTCTGAATAGTTAAAACTTGCATTGGCGGATCCAAGGGGGAAGGGGGGCAGGGGGCGCGCGCCACTCCTACGGCCGGAATTATCTTCATTTTCATGCAGTTTTTGGGTGAAAATAGGGGTGACGGCCCCCCCCCCACGGGACCGGGTGCCCCCTCCCACAGGGAATCCTGGATCCGCCACTGATTTGTACAATCTGCTCGTGCGGATCTGTCAGTCTGTCTGTCCGTTGGAGCCTTTTTAACGACTTGACTTACAAACACGGTCACTGGGTCAAGAGCAAGGTCATATTTGTTGGAAGCCGAGCACCTGATACTAGCTGCTGGTTGGTACTATCAAAAATTTACATCCGGTCAGCCCGCGCCATCTATAGTTTATCAAGTTATGGTGTCACAATTGATGATACTTCTTTCAACTAAACAGTGGCAGATCCAGGATTTCTCGTAGGGGGGGCACCAACCTTGGGGCACCCCAATTTTTACCCGATTTTAGCACAAAAATCCCCAAAAACTGCATGAAAATG
>JBCAUI010505528.1:0-12971 GCA_038406195.1 Haplosyllis anthogorgicola | reverse complement strand
CTGCCTTCGGTAAACCTTTTGATATCTGAAGTTATCCACTGACTGGATGTGAATGCTGTAACACTGTACACTATGTAGGATTTGACACTGTGTAATAAATGATTCAACTGTATCTATTTGGCTTTGGTAGTTTGTTCCAGTACTACCCTTTGGGGTAGATAACTGGCCACAACTGGACAGATCTGGTTACAGTATCTCTATACTGAGATGCAAATGAAAAATTTCCAAAATTATAGCAGGACAACACTGAGTGCTAACAGACTTAAAATCCATTACACATATAAAGCGTTCTTCTACTTTTCTCCTCAACATCACACGAAACACGAACTCTTTCACAATACTGCTGAATCAGTCTCTGAAAAAATTATGCATTATAACACTCTTTCCGACTAGAATATTTCAAATCAGATAATTTGGAAGGATTACATGTGGACATTGTGGTATAAAGACAGTGATGTGTGCGCATAGAAAAATTAAAAAGGGTCACTGCTCAACAGCAATTGTTTAAGGACAATGGACAATCTACTCTTTAATATCAGTTCCTACCTGGCACTTAACTGGGTAAAGATTTATCCAATTGACAGAAGATGTCACTACCTCAACATTGCTGGTTGGAAACCTGTACTGTAATGTAACTTTGTCAAATTTGCGCACAAATTGTAAGATTATATGAGTAAATATTTACTTACTTCCAAGTTCAGTTGAATTCACCAAATAGAGGCACAAAGATTTTCCCCATCAAGTTGGGGGAGGATTTTTCTCTATTGGATTTGTTCAGCAGGAAGATTTACAGTGCCTGAGGGGCGGTTATGAGGTGTGGGTGGTTTCCTCTCGCAAAAGAGATTAGCTCAACTCGTACTCAGTCCCAACAGATTACAAGAATGAAAGAAACATATTATCTATCCTACAAAGCAGCTTTTTAAATATTATTTTACTGAGATATTTAACGATGAGTACTTGGTTTTATTGGAAAGTGGTAAAGAATTGATCTGTTACAGTTACATAATTATTTCTGTTTTGTGATAACTGTAACAGTGTCTGCTTTTTACTTTTTTCAAAGTTAGCAGTTTTGGGTGGGAAATATCACAGAGTGGATCTCCCTAGAGTAAGACATTTTCCATCACCAGCACAAGTCCAGTCTGTCAATGCAGAGAAGTCTTGACACCTTGTATAAATCCTCTAAGGACTAAAACTGGTGTGTTGTGTAGTAGTCCTGTGACATTTTGTTTTGTATGTTGTATGCAGTAAAAATATTACTATGTACAGTAAAAGTATTATTATGCATGGTAAAATTGTTACTTTGGACAGTAAAGATATTAATATGTTTTGTAAAAATATTACTAACGTGAAGGGGTGCTAAAGTTTTGACAGTAATTTCATGATCTCAAACCGACAACTGGCTATGACAATTGACATTCGACGCAACCTCTGCTCAACAGATATAATAACACGCAAAGCAATTTAATATTTGGTCAAAAAGACTTATGTCATATGACATTTGCCAAAGTAACCACAGAGTTAATTCATTGATCTCGTAGCAGCTTCTCTAATCACAACAACTTTATTTTTGTAAAACAGATTATTGCTTCAGTAAGTAACTTTAGGATGTGTCCTCTTGCTGAATATCCCAATTTGTTTCCTTCCATGTGGGAGCAGAAAATACGGATCAAATCAATTTAAGATTCATATATCAAAAGTTAAATGACATTTTCAAAGAAGAACAGAGATTTGAATCAAGAATGCTATTTACGATCGTCAGCAATCATCCTGGTAAATATGTGTACAAGGGTGTAGGATGTCAGATTCTTAATGACAGTGCAAATTCATAATGCCTCTAAATGTCTCACTGACAATGTTAAACTTGTGGACCAGGTTTCCCACAAGCGAAGTGCTGAAAATAAGGATAAGATGACACAAAATGATTTACTTCATAGCTTCACATCACCATTTTAAATAAGTCTCTTGAGTCATAGGAAGAAGTGTTCTGTAACTGTGTGTGGTCTACGTATCATTAAATTCCTATCATTTTGTGACATTAGCACATCAAAAGCGCAGCGTGAAATTATTCTGTCTTCTCTTTTGTTCTGTATGTTTCCAAAATTATAGAAATTTCATGATACGCTGCCAATCCATTTCCATATGACAGCTCCTGAAATTTCTATCAGTTCTCGAACAGTAGCACTTCAAAAGCACGGAGTGGAATTCTTTTGTTCTGTACGTTTCCAAATTGATAGGAATTCCGAGAGTCGGATATTTTTTTCGTTAAATAAGTACAATGGCTTTTTTTTCTTTTTTTTTTTACTTGTAGATCAATAAGCCTTTAAACTGCATTTCGTAGCACTTGTCACATAAAGAAATACACATTAAATTTAGTTCGAGTCATTGAAAGAAATGTGCAGCAATTTATATGATCCGACTTTAATTGGATGAGTGATTTTGTATTCAACCTGATCTTTGAATTTTAATCAGCTTCTGAAATTTCAAAATGTGAAAGAACAAGTAAATTTCTCATTGCGCTATTGATGTGATATTAGTTCCAAAACGGAAGGAAATTAAAATTTTCTGTTCCTTTACTGGTGGGCCGCACGTCAATTCAAAAACAATATAATGACCTCATACAATGAAAATTATATGAGACGGAAAAACACTTTGTCCATTAGGCGTTTCCTGTGTTTTCTGATGAAAAAGCGCGTGTATGCAGCGATAGTCAATATCCTTAATAGGCATGTCCCAACTAAACATTGATCGGAATAATTTTATCTGTGTTTACATTACAATATTTCAATAAGCCCATTTTTAGGGATGACAAGTTTATATTTGTAATTACGATGTTTTATAGACAGCAGAAGCATTGTGGACAAGCTTTTCTACCGATATGCCTCTCAGTTTGATCAAATATCTGTTAAATTTGCAACTATTAAGCAAAAGCGTTGTTGCAATAACAAAAGTTAAACCTGTCATCCCTAAAACAGGGTTTACCGAATATTCTTATGTAAACACCAGATAAAATATCCGATAAATGTGTTAGTTGGGACATGCCTAATATGACAGTAAATATTTCTTAATTAGGTAGACCTGTGTAATGTGCAGGTGTGTTTTGTGGATAGTAGACATCGCATGTTGGCGACTCCTTGAATTATTAAATTATATTGCGTGCTAACATTTCACACTTGTAAAGTTTTGATACACAAGTGGTACTGTATATAAAAAGTATAAAAAATTTAGAAACATTTGGAAACAAGTGAACTGTGATGATTTACTATTAGAAACGATTAGACACTTTTATTCTGTGAAAAAATGAAAAGGGAATAGTCGGTTTTTAGAAAGTAAAATGTCCAGAAGCGCAATTGTTCTTTATTTCTGGACCAATCCAAATTCACTCTTTATTCGAGGTTTTTTTCAATTCGTTTTTGCCAGATCTGATATATTTGATTACTCTAGTTATTTTGCTAATTTTAGTACAAATGTAAAAAAAAGTACACCAAATATTGTTTATTATAAATAGTAGCAATGATATCTCATTTAACTGCAATTAGAAACAACACATGGCCTCCTTAATATCAATTACAAAATCTATTAAATAGGACACATATTGATACTGCCTTCTATTTACCGGTACACCCTTAGGAGGTGCTGGTACCTGCTGTTTGACTTTTATGCACTGAGATTGAACCAAAATATAGTACAAATTTTTGTTGCTTTTCATCAAGTTTTGATAACTGTGTAATCAAAAAATCGAAGCCACATGGAGTTTACCAATTAGTCTAATTAGTAAAGTGAATTTCCAAAAAACTTAACTGTGCTGTGCATGACCAGGGCACCACACACAATAGGGATCAGTGGTTCTGCCCCATTTAACTATGTAACAATGAACAGGTAACTGGTCATGCACCAGTTGTCACAGGTGTCAACACTAAGCATATCCTATCCATTGAATCTACCACTCATCACAAATAATTCTAAATAGAAGCCATATCAAAATATTGTTTTGTCCTTTTAAAAAAAACTCGATCTGAGCTTTAAATGTCATTTTCCACAAATGGACCAATGTTTGTTATTACTGCCCACATATGCAGGAAGATTATGTTTTCAGTCATGTCTGTCTGTGTGTCTGTGTGTGTGTGTGTGTGTGTGTGTGTGTCTGTCTGTCTGTCTGTCTGTCTGGGCTATAACTTTTGAACCACTTGACCTAAAAACTTCATTTTTGGTATAGTGGTACATCTTCATAATATCTAAGTCAAGTTTGAGTATCAAGGTCATTGGGTTAAGTTCAAGGTCACAGCAATAAAAGTGTCAAACAATTTTAGTGTTGTCTGCTAATATCACATGTTATGATGTTTTAGACAAGTAAATGGAGCCAAGGTCAAAATATAGGTCAAGGTCATTTGAAGGTCAAATTTCTAGATTTTTGTCATTTTTTCATGTTTTAATAACTATTATTTAGTTACTATTTGCATTTTAATGACTATTTGTGAAGCGGGTAGTTCGGCCTCTGATTGGAAGGCATTCTTGTGACATGACGCTTTAGGTTTGATAACCAGCTCTTCCACCCAACCCAATTCATCCTAACACAACCCTACCCCGGATCCGTCGGCAACTTTTGACATTATTGACGTGAAATCAAACACAATATAATGCTCCTCAAAATGCCTTCAGTTTGTAACGATATTTCTTACTCCTACACAATCTAAATTGTCTATTTTCAGTTTTTGAAGCCTTCAAGGAGGATAAGGTAAAGTACAACTGGGAGTTGATCATCACCATCCTGGCGATCTGGTCGGCCAGTCTCCTGCAGTTCTGTCTCGTCCTCACAGCCACCAAGTCAAAGAAAGGCAGAGCGGGATTCCATCACAAGGTAAGACTTTTTCGTAGGCTGCAATACGACAGATAAGTACATGCGATTTTACTTTTGTGAGTCGAATGCCCGATAGAGGGAATTTCAGCTCTCTGTATCGACAGAGATCTGTAATAATAGTAAATTGAGCTGTATGGGGTCAGTTACGTTTAAGCCATCCAGTAGGGTGTCTTAAACAGTTGATAAAACAAAACGGTATGAGGCTTTGTGCACCGGAAGGTCATATCTCTCGTTTTCTATTGAATTGAATTAAACATTTCTAGCCAACAGGTAGGAGATAAACAATAGAAAGATATCGCTTGCTGTCGATGAGCACATGCGATTTCAATCAGGAATTTAAACCTAAACATTAGACACCTATAATATCCTGGCTTGTTCAGACAGATATGCGTTCACTTCACTTTACTGAACATACTCACGGTGGTCAAGCTGATCCCCCGTCAACATCATTCTGTAAACAATTACGTAATCTGGAGCAGAAAAGGAAGTCGCCATTTTGTTTGTGAAAAAGTTAAAAACAAGGATATATGTGCATTATGGAAGTTTGGATATTATTGTCAAGGATACTTATAATCAAAATTGTAGGTGTATTCTGAAGTGTCAATTTATATGCGAAGTCATGTAATATCATCAATTTAGGGTTTCAAACCTTTTATGATGATTGCATTGTCTTGAAATGCATTGGATCTTAGAAATTTATTAATGTCACATATTTCTTGATGATTTATTGCCACCTTTGTACAGAAATAATTAAAGCAACATCCCAAAAGGCTTTAAACTCTATTTTTTTGCATTTTTAACTTTCATAAACAAAGTGGTGGCTTCAATTTCTCCAGGTTACATTATTGTTTACCAGTACACGGAATTTGTATCAGTTTGGGAACAATGGCGCATCAAAAGCACAGCGTGAAATTCTTATGTGTTCTCTTTTGTTCTAGACGTTTCGAAACTGATACAAATTCCGTGTACTTAGTATAATGTTTCCGTTTGGGTCAGTTCGACCAGCGTGATACTTACGTATTTTACCGAATTACTAAAAGCATCATTTCGTAGGAAACTAATACTGGAGAGGAAGGTACAATGACCGAGTGTGATACTCTTGAGGTTAAGTACAAGAAACACATGGAAGTGAGTTCTATGAGGAATGCTGTTAGAATAAATACTACGTACTTTGAAACATAAGCCCTAGCATGATAATCATACAAATGTACAAATAAGGACAGAGTGTAAGAACAAATCATTCTTTCGTTAAGAAATTAAAACGTTTGGGAGGGCTAACTTAGGTCTCACAAATATTAAGGTTACGTAACATAAATGCAACTGTGGTTATGTGATACAAGCTAAGTAAAGCCGCAGATACACGATGCGATCTAATCGTTTGCAGTCAATGATCGCATGCGATTTCAATCAGGAATTCATTTACAGAATAGAACCACCAACAGCAGAGAGATGAAAAATATTCAATTCTGGCATGTAACTGCCAAAGTAACCTTTCTATGTTTCACAAGATGATATTACTGATGTAAGTAAAACAGAATCGTATGCAATCGATATCGTTTGCGATTAGACAGTGTCCTGTATCTCCGGAATAAAACTTTATCAATTTACGCGCTGTACTGTAGGTAGGTTCAGGATAAGCTAGGGTTGCCACGACTGGTAATTTTCACTCGTCGACTAGTCGAGTACGAGTAGTCGTCGACTAGTCGATTAGTCGAAGATTTCCTAATGTCCCTCAAAGCTGAAAAATATTCACTTCATTGCACACCAAATTGTTGTTAACCATAACCATTGAAATGAATAATTATGTATTTGTAGGCTGCATGGAAGAATAGTTTTAAAAAGTGTATTCTTTTATCTTTTATCAGCATTACAGTGTGTACATAACGACATATGTAAATTCTTTAAATTTGTGCATTTAATTTCTTTGATAAAGTTCACCATTTTGATGGTTTCGACTAATCAACTAGTGAAATCACAGTCGACTAGTCGTCATTAAACTCGACTAGTCGATTAGTCGCACTAGTCGTGGCAACCCTAGGATAAGCACACCGAGGTAGGGGTGTGTCTGGTCCGAACTGACCGAGCCTTGACGAACATGGCGAGCATTCCTTAAACACATACATGTCATGGTGGCGCTGGAAAATACCACTAAATGTGCGCGAAAGCGGTTTGTCCATTGCTCCGTTTAGTGCATTCAGAAAAAAATCATTGAAAACTTTCTTCAAAAAATGACGATTACTTGTCTTAGATAAAAAAAGATTGTCCTTTATCTTTAAACCAGTTAAAAGGAATGGGAGACGAAGAAGTGGTGACTGTTAGTACCATCGCACGTAGTTTAATACTTTGCACTAAATGTGTAGCGCGGTCTTGTGTTTGTGTCCCGACCTGACCAACTAAACACACAATGTGTTATAAATGAGTGTTGCATAACCTCAGACACGTCAAAACGAGATATTATCTTGTCAATTTGTTTGTGTGTGAACAAAATTTGAGTTACAGTAAAATCTCCATTGGGCGTACTAGCCATTAGGCGAACCTACTGTCATCCACATACATTTTCTCAGAAAAAATGGGGAGTTCGCCCAAAACAGATTTTACTGTATTCCCTTATCCCTAGGGATGATAGGGCAGTTCATTGGCAAATACATCTACATAAATTTCAAGTTAAGTGTCGTTAATTTATTACAATCAAAGCAAACTATGATAACAATTTAAGCTTTAAGTATTACATTTTGTGAAGATTCTTTTGATTACATTCAATAATAACAAAGTGAGCTGAATACCTATTTTGTTATAAAGTCCGTTACAAAAGTAAATAGACAAATCGACAAGATTTTCTCTCGTTTTGAAGCGACTAAACCATTGAAGCATGGTCAATAAAATCGGCTGTCATTCCATTGATCAAACTTATTTTTAGGTAAAAATACCCAAAAAAAACCCAGATCGCGCGGTCAAAAGCTTTCATACGCCCTTTGTCGATTATCAACCCTGGCAGTTATATTTTGGTTGGTTTCGCTTCTGCTTTGATCATATACAAGAACAATTATTACAAAATTATTAAACATAACATAGGTGTATGTACTATTTTGAAAGGATTTCACAGCACATATCAGTTGCTTGGAGATCAAAAGTGATTAGTAACCTTTTCTTTCCCAAGATATATGAATGAGAGCCGATTTAAATGTAGCATGAACAAAAAGTTTGAAATGTTTGCAAATCGAATCGAATTTTGGTACCGTAAATGCACAGCGTGACATTGAAGTTTTTTCCTAATTATTTTTGCTCACCAAATTAGGCAAATTTGCCTAATTTGGTTAATAAGTGGATACTACTTTTAGTATTATTATTAATATTAGTACCTTGGATGATTATTAATTTCAGGTTTTCCTACTAAATTTAGTACAATTTGAAGTAATTACTATTAGTTTTATCTTAAAAATAGTGTTCACTTTGCTGCAGAATTAGGCTTGGAAAATAATATTTTAGGAAAACCTCTGTTAGTTCCCAAACATTTCCGAATTAACACAGTTTCCTTGAGGTAGTTTTTACCAAACGTTTTGACATAATGCCAAGCAAGATAATACATATATGGACATAACTAGATTTCTATAATTTTTTTGATAGAATTATTATATGACATCTTAGACTGTTCAGCACTTTGTGTAGGGATGTTTAACATTAAGAGTTGTTGTTCTTCGCTTTGTACAGGAGATAGAGGAGGACGACAGCGGATGTTGTGGGTGCTGTGCTTGTTGTGGTACAGAGGTGTTTGGAATCATGACGACCGTTATGTTGCAAGTAGGTGGTTTGACAATACGTTAAACCGAATTCATTTGATTGTTCACAAGGAGAATTCTCTACTGTTATTGTTTGTCTTTATCAAAGTTATTAAACTTGGAAAATATGACCTACAATTCAGAGAAAAACATCCATTTTGGAAATAAAACTCTATCTACCAAAATTTCTTTACAATTTATCAAAGATTGGCTGACAGACAGAAAAAAATCAAAACAATCAATGCTCACTAACAGACAAAAAGACAACCAGGACAATCAATAGAATCTGATCGGAATCAAGCGACTTCATATGTTCTCCTCAGAGATGCTGGGAATCCTAACAAAACACAGCATCACCATACTAAGGTGTAAAATTGGTACCGACCTTGCGTGTGGTGCAGGAAACGCTCGTCTCATCACCTCAAGGTGACAGCTGACACCATGGTTGGGTGAGTTCTCCAATCAGGGGTTGAAGCTGTAAACCTTAGGCTTTTTTAACCTTGCAGGACGGTCCGTTTCTGGCGCTGAGGTTGATGTTACTGTTTAAGTACGACGTGACGACCTACATGCACATCTTCTTCACGGTGAAGAACACGCTCGTGCTGCTCCTCATGTTCTACCGACTCTACGTCGTGTACGAGACGAGGGACCCCGCCGGATCCCGCAGGTAACCATTCCACAATAGTCGCTCATCAGCTCCATTTTGTTTTTGTGGACCGAGGTCCATTTTTGGTTGCCACTAGCACACTCTTTTTCGGAACTTGGGTGGTTTCGGGTGGATCTGTTCCTGGTGTGCTTACTCACAGTTTCCGAGACAGTTACAAGATGCAAAGCAGCCTGAGACTAGGTGTGCTTTTTAGAATAAATAATCCAAAGTCTAACATAGAGCTAAATGGTCTGTATTTTGTCTCTATGCTAAAAGCATTGGGGGGGGGCAGCAGGGAGTATTGATGTGCGTCTATGCTGTCTGTGGAACAATTTCAACGCTATAATTTTTGCGCAGTGTGTTCATAGACGTTTTATTTTTCTTAATTTTCAGAGAGAGCAGCGTGAAATCTGACTATATCAACATAGACAACGAAGGAAAAAGCAACGAGGGTCATGAGTAATGATAATGTTAATTAATTACCGTTAATCAATAATGAAACTTAACAGTGTGCCATGCGGTGTAAACGTTGAAGAGCACAGCTGGCTAAATGGTCTTCATTTTATCTCTATGTTAAAAGCCGCGGGCATTGGATGCATCAATGCCATCTGTGATTAAAGTTATTATCGAGAATTATCCTAGTGGCTAAGGAGTCTATCACTGCATGGAAGAGTGAACAAGTTTGAACAGAGTTCACAGCCATGCACCCTGACCTTTCCAACTCCATCTGACTGGTTCCTGGTGCTTTTTTTTGAGCTCATGGATGTTTTAGGTTACCCATTAAAGAAGTCTATTGACGCATGCATGATAGACTAATTACTGGTTGCTCAATCCAATGCTCCTCCACATAAAAGACATGTTACTTAATTATTGCATGTGCCCATCAGCTTTAGAGCCACACATCAGCGTAGTCGTTGACGTAATCGTCATCGTTTTCGTAATCCGTATCTAGTGACATATCATACAGTAGATACTCAGTTAATAAGTGCGGCAGACCCAGCTCTGGGACCCTCACAAATAAGTTGACAGTACTTGTCTCCAGCAGATGCTTTCGTATAACATGTCTGCACATGTCTTTTAGGAACAATTGCATGTTTGGCAGCTTTAGATAATCCGGTACCTTCACTTGCTTAACTTGCCCTCCACTGTCCCACCATAACCTCTTCACAGTGGTGTCCTCTATTGTTTCTCCTGCTGCAAACAGTAGCATGGCAATGTCTTCATCCTGGGGTATCTCTCTTTTCACGTGGAGATCAATAGTATTTTGCCCATAACGGTTTGTCTTGTTCACTTGAGATCCTGCTCCGAGCAGACGTTGGACGCACTTTATTCTGCTGACGAAAGACCTCGGTGTCCACATGTGCATGATGTCGTGCCTACTGTCTACAGATGCCATGAGTGCTGAGTTCCCATCCCGGTCGACCCCATTCACATCAGCTCCTGCTCTTATCAGCAACTCTAAGCATTTATACCTGGAAATATGTATGTGAGATGTTTGATCAATCTAGCAGTGATGATTCGAAAGTTATGAATAATCGCATATCTGGCATACGTTTATTGCCCGTTTATTACGCATTCATTTTCATAGTTTTAAACTTGCAATAGACAGGGTAGCGAAACGATACGCCGCCTTTGACAAAAAAATCACAAAAATCCTGTGGATGACAGCCCGTAAGCATACAAAAATTTCGTAATTTGAATATTTTACCAAATCTATGCATTAGTTATGAACCAAATAATGTTCTCATTTATTCATAAGTTCTCACCTATTTACAATTTCAGATTTATATGCCAAACCTTTTGAACTGAATTCCGACTTCATTTCATAGAAAAATTTAAATGAAATTACATGCCGTATAAATATCGCAATGGCGTACAAACCTAATAAAAACGGAGCAAAATTATAAAAAAAATTACCTGCTATCCTTCGCTGATCTTAACAAAGCCGTATCTTTCCAATTATCGCAAGCGTTTACATTGGCTCCTGCTCGAATCAGTATACCTACACATCTATGTGAACCTTGTTTTACTGCCTCGATGATTGCTGTTGCACCGTCATTGTTCACATCTGCCCCTGCTTTTACCAGCGGAACTACACAATTGTCGTAGCCATTCGCTGCGGCCCGTATTAAGGCTGAACCGCAGTTCACAGAAGCTCCTGCTTTTATTAACAGATCCAAGCATCTATCATGACCGTTCACAGCAGCACAAAGCAGGGCCGTTTCTTTATAGGAGTCAGTTATGTTCACATCAGCTCCTGCTTTTAATAATATAGCCACACAGTTACTATGCCCTTTGACTGCAGCTCGCATCAATGCTGTTCTACCATGGCTCGTTCTATAGTTCACATCAGCTCCTGCTTTAATCAGCGCTTTTACATACTCCTGCTGTCCAGCTTCGGCCGTTTCGATCAATGTCTCAGAGTAAACTCTACTCTTCACACAGATAGTTCCCATAGTTGCTAAAACTAAAAAATAGAAAAAACTAAATTAAGAAATAAGTCACATCATTTACATCATGTGGGAAAACTAGCAGCGGATCTAGGGGTTTGGGGACACTGCCACCCAATTTCGGTCGGTGTGTTAGCAGATTAATTTAGGCTAAATAAACCAGAGTGCTTTTGTCAAATATCCAAATTTGTGTCAAATTTGTGCTGGAATGCCGCGCTTGATCAGTGGGGGATTGTGTGGTGTCTACATATTACCGGGAATAGTTCACGTTATGTACCCCAGGGCTTAAAATATTTTTTCCTTGATATCAAGCAGAAAACAGAATTGTTCCAAAATATTCCAGAGAACAACTCCTGGAATGATGAAAAAAATTAGTGTTATATTTAGACTTAGAACTTGACAATTTAGTTTGAAATAATTATTGAAACTCCCTGCCATTCCCCAGTTTGATTTAGTGATTAGTCTACATTGAAAATACATATTAACTATTAAACAATGACAATTTATTGTTTTTAGTGTATTTCACATCTATAAGCCCGTGTTCACAGGTATAAGCCCATGGGCTACTTTAATGTGCCAACTTTTTATCTGAATTTTGGCCATTTCACCTGTAAGCCCAGGGCTACATAACGTGATTTCCCGGTACGTAATTTTCAGTTGATAGTCTTATTTCAAAATTTCCTTCAAATACTTTATCTTCGATTTTTTTGTGATTTGTAACAATTTGCAGCCACGTATGTGCCCCAAATGATTTCTGTTTAAAGATCTTTAAGAATAAGACAATCGCCTCCGGATTTATTCGCCCGAAAAACCTAAGATTTTCAAAAGGACGTGACTAAAAATATTTTTTTCACTGGGCCCTTTCGTACTAATGCAATACTATTAAGGTTTTTGCTTACATATTTTTTATGCAAATAAGATTATGATTTTAAGCATTTAATTTAAATATAAAGCAAACTGGTGAGGAAAAAGTGTTGCAAATTTTAGGATTAATGATCTACTTTGCCAACGGCTGATCTTTGGAAAGTCGACCACAAACATTACTGCGCAATTGAATTTCAAAAAGTCCAAAATTCTTAGTCTGTTAAACTATTGTCGTGAAGTCGCTTTTCATTTCAAATAGATAGTGATGGGTCATCTTCACAATTCGTATTGAAATAACATGATGGAATTGAATTGGTCCCGGATCATTCTATTTTCAGCCTGAAAGCCCTTAAATCGTCAAAGTAGCTTGTATCCTTGCC
>JBCAUI010505506.1:0-12978 GCA_038406195.1 Haplosyllis anthogorgicola | reverse complement strand
AACACCTACTAAGCAGTACGTAGCAGGCTAGACAGCCAGTAACACGCAACCTAGGCTTAGCTACTTACTACAATAGTTGTTCAATACAAATTCTACTGTACATAGTCTTGTAACCGTATGATACGAGGAGATTCAAATTTATAAAGAGAAAATTCAAAATTGTGGACAAAAGCCAATTCTCAATTTGGAACTGTACAACTCTTTAATTTGTATTTGTTATCATCCCATATCCTTGTATATGAATGTTTATGTCCTGTTAGATTGCTATATTTTTGTACATATGTATTCATTTATATTGCAACTGCAAATTGTAACTTGTGATTCTTAAGATTTTGCGCATAATTCGTTACAAGGTACAAATTGTTTTCATTGTGTTGTCAAGTACATTCGCAGTTGTTAAACATTAGTCTACATAATTGCTGAAAGTTTAAAAAAATAGTTAACTTAAATACAACTTTATGATGAAAGTTTACGTTGTTTAATCATAAAAATTGAATTTGTTGTTCGGAAGTAATTGTTACGGCTAAATGGTGCTTTTATAAATTGCTGACCGCTTTTGATTCGTATATTGTTACGTCGGAGTTGACTGTTTCGTAAAGTTGAAAATCCTATTGACAGTTTAATGTAAGAAACACATTCGTGTTCAAAAGTAACTTGGGTAAGGAAATGCGAACACCTGTGATTATCCTTAGCGGTAGTTATTCTTGGTTTATTGAATCGCGCTGTATTACCAAGGCTAATTACATAGATTCTGTAATTTTCTTTCTTTTGCATTATTTTTACGTCTTCCAGTTGCTTAACTGTGTTCAAATGTGATTTCTCCCAGCTGTTCTTCCCCCTTGCATAGTGTGCTTTCAAATGCGAAATATTTTAAATTGCAAATCAAGATTAGCAGCAAAAAAAGATATAAAAAATCAGTGCATGTTGTGAAAATAGTTGGAGTTAATTACGTTCGTAATATTGAGATAAAACTACATGAAAATGTGTAAAATTAACATTTAAACGTTAACACCACGTTTTCACAAACTATAACGCATATCCCTTAATGCACACATACGTTCAGTTCCAAGAAATTGATGCATTGAGGGTTATGTGCAGTTATTCCCGAACGCTGATCTGGTAGCGTTGGGGGATAACTGCACATAACGCTATCCTAACGCTACTCTTAACACATCAATTTCTTGGAACTTAACGTATGCGTGCATAAAGGGATGTGCGTTACAGTTTATGAAAACGAGCTGTAAATCTTTTTCGAATTCTCAATGTTGTGGCCTGGCATCTTCGTAATAAGATAACAGTCTTTATTCGCTTCTGTTTATTGCTGGACATCATGACGTAAACTCGCGCAATTTGCCTTGACACAATAGTTTATTGCAATATTGTACAGTAAAGTTAACTCAATTTTCCTAAATAATCAAAAAATAAGTTATTATGACGTCGTTGTTATTGAACTTTGTTTCCATGGATACCATGTGTGTACAGATTTTTAGTCCATACATCATTGTGTAAAATATGCTGCAAATAAAGCATACATAAGATTTACCAGATACTTTAGTCGATTTTGTTATTTTTGAGGATGACATACACCGGTGAAATACAGTAACACAGAACCACCTCCGGTCAGGGGCATAAAGCCAACCACCTAAATTTTTATTGAACATGTACAGGAGAACCTGTTCTGGGTGACACCCTAATTTGTCAGGGCAAATATGCCGTAAAAGTCCGTACAAAACAGGTGAAATAAACATGAATAATAAGGATTCATTTTACGGTGACACTGCCGTAAAAGGCAGGTATTCCGTAAAAAAGGGTCCGATTCGACTGTATAAAAATTCCAAATTGCAATGAAAAAAAACCCGCTACACATAACTTTGATCATTATATATCTGCCAATTAAATTCAACTGTGTTCCGTATATTATTTTTCTCAAAAGTTTTAATTGTAAGAGGTGGCGGCGGGATTTATGTCCGTGGCCGGTGGTGACCTCTACTATTCCTTGATTGTACAAAACTATGGAAATTTAATACTGTGAAACCTGTGTTTTACTTCCCTAATGTTTAGGACCGTCACCCATTTATGAATAGATAAAAATTTTCATTGAAATTATGCGTTGTTTACGGCTAGAAACAATGGATGGTCGTAAATGACGGGTTTTACTGTAATATAAATTAAAATGCAAGTTTAAATAAGTTGTACAGAAGTGGAAATAAAAAGAATGACTAGATGTATTGAACGTCAGTTAGAAACAGAAAACATCGTAATGACATTGCGATTATAATACTAAATGAACGTTTCTTTAACCCCATTTGCATCCACAGTCGGTTGAACGATCGAGTTTCTGTACTTTTCCCTGTAGAAAGGATTTGTGTAAAATCCACGTCTGTATTTGATAGACTCTGAAGTATTTGTATCTTGACACGTGTCTCCATTGTGTACCTCATTTTGAACAGGCTTGTGCGTCGGATTGTCCAGAATACTTGTAGAATGGAAAACACGGATAGAATGTCCTGTAAAATCTTCCTCAGGAGAATATGTCGGATGTTCTTTGCTAACATCAGGGCATGAATAACTACCAATTACTTTTAAATCACTCACTGTAGACCTCTGAGGATCATGGAACAACTGGCAGACGGGCACTGTGTCACTAGCAACTGTACTTTGAACTGGACAAAAAGAGGCACCACTTTTATCTATTTCAAAAGTCATATTTCGTGCTTCAGTGGAAGGCTGAGGATCTGGCTCTTGCGTTTTCGTTACGAATATTTCGCGTGACTTTCCGTGTTGCATTTGTTTTGAAATGTCTCCAGCTAGACCATTGTGTTCTGTCCCACATGGATCTTTCGTGATATCTTGCTCCTTTTGATCCGTAGTGTTTTGTATGTTATAACAACATTGATCTTGACTGTTGGTGGAGGCATCAGGAAAATCTACAAAACATACATGGCCCTTACCCTTTGTCCGCTGCGATTTTTTTTTGACTTACTCCAGTGCCTAATGACAAGATTGTGTGCCTCCACTTTACTTTTAATGAGAGAAAGACTCACACACGGATCACTGATACTGTGTCTCAGCTCCATTTGTGTTTTGTGTACATGATTACTTTTATCTTGATCATGAAAAACTCCTTTTACATGTAGGGATTGTGATTTTCTATCCAACAGTGTTTTTCTCTTTTTTCTCTCCATAAAGGCCGAATTTGCTCTGCGAATTATGGTTCTATCCAGATGTTCAATGGACATCCCTTTCACCATGCGTGGTTTTTCACTCTGACTCCTCTTTAATCTGTTGTTAACTGTCATTTCTACTGTATTTCCTTTTTGAGATTCTACCAGTTCATTCCAAGAGACACGGTGGTAATCATATTGTCTTTTAGGAGAATGTTTGATTTTCATTTTCGTGGTGAACGTTTGTTTTGAGTCTATCTCGCTATCACTAAACGACCTTTCGTCCTCTAAGAGAACTTCTGGAAGAGCAGCACCGGACTCTCCAGCACTCTGTGACCTCAGGAACTGATCATCCTTTGGTTTGGGAAGAAACAGTTTAGAAAATCCAACAAAAGAATTCTCTGTTTGAATTTCCGCACCTTCATTCGAACTGGAAGATTTGGAACGAGGTTTTCGGCTAAACAATTTCTTTATGGAAAGAAATTTGAAAAATGAAGGCTCAGCCTGAATTTTCTCTAAGCTCGTTTCACTGTTGCTATGGTCACTCCCCTTTGAAACATTCCCTAAGTTTTGTATACCAGGAGACATTTGATTAGTATTGTCTGAAATGCTTCTGCCATAATAAATTTGTTGCTGCTTGTGCTTGTCATCGTCAGTATTATGAGCCCCGATTGAAGTGACTATGATATCAGGTATGCATGGATCTCTAGGATAGTGTTCTATATCAGCTTCCACAGTGAACACATTGTCATCATTCTCTATTTCGACATCTTCCACTTGGTCCAAAATGTCCTTATGCAGTTGAGGACTTCCATTCCCGTTTACCTGCTGAGTCAGATCTTCACTGTATTTATCTGTCATGCCTACCACAGCTTGTCCATTGGGTCTTGGTGTTCCAGTGTGCACAGGAAGTGACGTCATCACAGCCTCAGCCGGAGAATTCATCCGACCCAATCCGACTGCTGTGGTCTGGGTGCATGCGTCAAGAACTTCAATGTCATTATGAGGTACGGGTAGTGTGAGAGGCTTAGTATAAATTGTTTTGCCGTTGACACACAGTGCTGGGGCACCGTTAATATTCGCCACCTCAACAGATCCGAATCTGCCTCTTACTCCGTATTTGAAATTTCTCGGTAAGCTGAAAGTAAAGAGAAAACATCATGGAATGGAAGAAAAAACAATAATATAATTGCATCACTAACTTGCACTGCCGTAAATGTTCGAAAAGTGCAGTATGCCTCAATTATGTTGCACCCTCTTTTAATAGTTGATTCGGGGACCGTTTGATAAACTTTTTGAGATCGTAACTTGCAAACATTTTGTAAGTGAAAGATGTAAAGCTTGTGTTTTGCAACACAAAATCACGGTTCGAGGATGTAATTTGGTAACTGACAACATTTCATACAATTTAATTGCATGTATGCATGTATTGCAATATCATTTAATACCAATTATCCCTGAAAATTGGTGCTAACAGCATGCGGCAAATTTTGAACATTTACGGCAGTGTATTTGTTTTGGAAATAAAACTGCATTTTATCTCAAATTGACGGGTAAAATGTGTATTGTATTCAGCTAAATTTTATGAAATGGATCAATGTTCACCCATATCAAATTTTTGTAACTTAGAGAACCAAAATAACGAATTTCCATTTATAATTAGAGAAAAAACATGGCTTTATCATGTCGAAAACAAATGGATAAAACTTTAAATGAAAGAGGTGAAATATTTCTGTCATGTGTCAAGTCAGGATAAAAAATAAATCCATTTTTTCATACAATAGAACCTGCTTTAAGAAGTAACTGCTTTGTGCAGCCACCTGACATTTACCACCAATATGTAGGGTTTTTTCTTACATTTTCCTGTACATAAATCATTTAAATCGTCACATTTTGTGAGGCCGATTTACATTATAATTAAGGGCGGCCCCTCAAAGCAGATTCTATTGTATTAGAGGCCAACAGTCATTTACGGCCAATTTACATTTTGATGTAAGGGTGGCCCCTCAAAGCAGGTTCTACTGTATTAGATATAGACTTGCCTGCCTGTAGAAGGAGTCCTGGCCCTGGGCGCGAGTACATAGCCAGTCATACTGTTCATTGAGGGTTTTCTCTTGACTTTAGATCTTTGTGGTGTTCCTTGCAGACTCACGAAGGAGTTCCGGATGAACAGCCTCAGCTTCTCTAACGTACCTTCATATGGCTCTGTTGCTGTAAATAGAAATAAATTATGAAAAATCAAAGAATTAGTTGTCATAGCCCTCATGTAATGATCTATGGCAGTGGTGGATCCAGGATTTCCCGTACGGCAGTTTCGGTCGTAGGAGGAAGGGGATGGGGCGCTCGCCTCCTGCGCCCCCTAAATCTGGCAATGTGGTGCAAAATCAACTATTTAGTAGAGCATTTTAAATTCCAACTTCCAACTTCGACTAAACTAAAATTACGGAAAATAGTTTTCATTTAGTTTTTGTACTTCAAAATTATTTTATCTCAAAATGTTATTTCATTCAACTTTAAAAGTTTTCACCATCTTGCCACTTGAAAATTGTTTTCTGCTGATTGTTTTGAAAATGCACATTAATAACACGAAGTCCAATCATGTGGGTTCAATGATCATCCATTAAGTCGGGGCGGATGGAGTATTTCTAATTGGAAGGGGCGGCGGTGCGCTTTTGATTGGCTGTGATTGAGGTGGGTGAGGGGGATGGGGGTTCTGCATTTATTTTGCATTCAGGAAACATACGAGCAAAATGGAAAAGGCCAAAGAGGCTGATAGAATAAGATAGGCAAAAGAAGCAATCTCAAGTGGATGTGAAGGTAAAGTTAATCACATGGAAATGTTAGTGGAAGCAGGATTATTTGTTTACTATCTGTTCATTTGTTGCAAAATATTACACTTTATCAGCAGAATTTATTGACAGATGTCACAAAAGGGAATTCACACAATTCCTGAACTCTCCACTACTACCAAAAACACATAAATTAATTTTGTGAATGTTACATACGAAAAAGCAGGTTGTATACTCCTGTAGCTGGTACGTTGCCTACAATGAAGTTTGAAAAGACTGAGCAAAGATGGTTATGTGCTTCGTTCCTTCGATCATGTATCGACAGTAAAAAATCTAACTTATTCCAGTGGTTACTATTACCCTTTTTCATGTCGATATGTTTTATTAATTCAGCATTAATTTCAACGTAAATTTTCAAAATTTAAAGATACTTCTGTCACTTTTCGCCTTTTCGTTCACAACTTGTTTTGATAACTATCTCCATAAAGAAGAGAACGAAGTCTACACCGTATTTGCTGCCCGCAGGGTTGTGATGGACATGCACATTGAGAGGAACCAAGCAAGGGTCAAATCAATACTGCGCTAAGGGCGCTCGATTCTTATTGCAAATATTAGAGGCTTTTCCTAATTCGGTCTTTGCCAGATCTGACAAATTTGGTCGGTCTGGTTATTTTGCTAATTTTAGTGCAAATTTAATAAAATATGCCAAATTTATCAGAAACGGTAGTTGTAACTGTAATTCGACTGCAATGAAAAATAGCACAGGATCTCCTTTATATTAATTACAAAATCTATCAAATATGACAAATCTGACAAAAAAAACTCAATTAGTAAAACCCTCAATTCAGTGCAATAAGAGCAGCCAGAGCAGCACTGGTTTGACTCGGGGTTCCTCAAGTCAGCACATTAGACTTGCAAATCCTTTAATCTCGGTATTGATGAAACAGAGGTTTGAAGTGCAGAAGCTGAGGCTATGACACATTGTTAACCTAGCCAACATATTTCATCTCAATGGAACTGTCGCGGATGCAATCAGATCATGAAATTACTAGAAAAAAGTTTAAGGCCCTCAACAATTGAATTTCAAGCTGAGCTAATGCTAAGCTTTTTAAAATTTTTCCAAGAGAAAACAGGCAAATGTCCTTAGTTAGCCAGGCAAGTTTACTATTACCAGCAGTATCAGTGGCTTAAAACTAACAACGAGAGAAATTACCCGGGAGAGCCGGGTAAATAGTCTACCACGCGTGGGTGATATACCGCACTGGGTGATAGACTGCACCTCACCTGGGGGGGGGGCTGTCTGCACCTCACGGGGGGGGGGGGGTCCGTACGCCCAGTTTTGACTCAATAGCAAAACCACCTTTCTGTTTACAGAAGTCTATCAACGAAAGCGTGATAGACTAATGAACTTTAGGATATTCTTTCTTTTAGGCATTGTTGTTGGTCATTTCACTGGCAGTAGTGTAATTTGGCCTGCCTAATGAAGCAAATTTGCCTATTCTTACGGTAAAACAAATTCGCAAAACGTTTAATGTTTATTAAGACGCTACCTTCGCTCGTGATGAGTGCCTTGCCCTGGCACATGATCTCCTTGTAGCCCTCCCTGAAGGCAGGGGACCTCAGCGCGTAGATGATCGGGTTTATCGCGCTGTTCAGATACCCGCACCAGTAACTCTACAACCAACAAGCGCAGGATAGCAGTCTAGTAATTTTTGCAATACAAATCACATTGTAGTGTGTAGTGTAATGATTGAATTTATGACCCACTATTCTTATTGTATCATAAGAAATGAACGATATTTTAGGACAAAGTATTTTACTCTTTTATTATTAATTGAATTACGAAATATCGGCTATTTACCTAGAGATAACGATCAGTACACGGAACTCGTATCGAAAGTTTAACAATAGCATATCAAAAGCACAGCGTAAAATTCTTTCGTTATTTACAAAACACCCAATAGATTTGTCACTCTATGGGGATTTCGCACTAGAAGATGCCGCCCTCTACTCATAGGGCATCAACGGGGATTCTCGATTTGCAACAGATATTAGGACCGCGCTCCTTCAAAAGCTAATATATTGGGTGTTCTCTATTGTTGCCCAAAAAGTTAGGCAAATTAGCCTAAATTTTATACAATTATTAGTAAAATAACTAGAATCAATACCTAAAAAGAGGACTATTTTTTGGTCAATTACTAAAATTGGTGGTTTTTAAGTGTCCAATTTTAGTTTGCTATATGAAATTGTTTGCCTATTTAGGCAATTTTGCCTAATATTTTAGCAGGGACAGATCATGAAATTACTATTAAAAGTTTAGCGCCCCACAACAAATGAATTTCAAGCTGAATTGAATTGCATTCAATTGCTGCGGGGCTCTAAACTTCTAATAGTAATTTCATTATCTGCGAATTTCGAAAAAAAAAACTTTGCATGTTCCCTTCTCAGTACACGGAATTTGTATCAGTTTGGGAACAATGGCGCATCAAAAGCACAGCGTGAAATTCTTATGTCCTCTCTTTTGTTCTAGACGTTTCGAAACTTACCAGGGCGTTCAGTATGTGCGGCATGGACGTTTTGTCCGTTATAGCCGAGGCGTACGCGGAGTAGAGAACGTACGGCGTCCAGCAGAACACGAAGGCGAGTAAAACCAGGAACAACGTCAGAGTGATACGTCTTTGCTGAAATATTGAATAACAAGAAATAATAGGGAAAGGAAAAATAATAAGAAAATAATTGTGAATACAGCAGCTTATGAAATTTATATCAATTTTGAAAGGTACAGAACAGAGGAGAGAACAAAAGAATTTCACGCCGTGCTTTTGATGTGCTGATTTCTTAACTGATAGGAACGTCATCATACTATCACGATCATCATACTACCATCACTACTTACTACCATACCACCATCATACTACCATACCACCATCATACTACCATCATACTATCATGATACTACCTACGTAATCATACTATCACGAGGTGAAATATTGTGATGACACACTGGACCTCCCTACAGGTGCAGCAGGATGCATAAATCCTGTGCATATTTTATATTCTGATGGAAACGTTTCTGAAATTGATTTAATTTTCCGATAATAGATATTCATACTGTGTCATTCTTCAGAACAAAACACTTATTGTTCTCAAAATGAAAAGTCTTAAACAGGCTCTTCATCCTCTTTATTTTGATGTCAGGTAATTCCCAAAAATAAAACCTGAATATTTGCGTGCCATTTAATCTATTTTAATGGTTTTTCGACGTTTTGACGTTTGCTAAAGTATTTTGTCAAGTATTAGATCTAGATGTTACAGTGTTAAAGTCACAACATTTCGGGTTTATTTACCCTCCCGCTTGTGGCGAAGTAAACAAACAAAATAGACAATTACTTTATGTTCAGGTTCCAGAGACAATGAAATATAAAACAATCTATTCAGTGGAAAGGCGACCACTGCTTTGCAAACAATAACTAAATCGCTGTGAAAATATGATATAAACACAAATTAGAATAAATAACCTTGAGATAACCTTCAGATAAAAATAACCTTCCTACATTTTGAACTTGCTCTCATGTATCATTCATTAACATTAGTTAAGTTCCATAGTAATATTTCTATATAAGTTTTGAAACAATAGAAATTCAAAAGCACAGCGTGAACTTCTTTTGTTTCCTCTTTTGTTCTGTATGTTCCCAAATTGACAGGAATTTCAGGAGTTGCACTTGCCCTGTGTGACTTTCATTGATGGAAAGAAAGATGTTCCTTTACGGATGAAGAAAGCTTGTATGGCCTATATAAATATGTTTTCCAAAATTTACAGCCCAAACAGACTGACGGCTAGAGGAAAAGAAGAATAGAAAGACAGACAGACAAACAAACAAACAGGGTCAACTGAAAACGTTCCCTTCCCACACACAACAGAGGTGCAACACTGCCCATTGAATGACAGCATATCGCGAACCAAGTACATTTTGCCATAAATAACACATGACAGTCACAACCAAATATAACCGAACAGATGACATCGAGAGACCAGTGCATTCGTTTCATGATGATGTTTTTTATTATTCAGCGCAGTGTTTACGATGGAGAGTGGCACGCAAAACGTACAAGGACGAAGTCATAAATGTCACGCTGTATGCGTGTGAGGGCCGCGGGCTACATTTACTGCATATGAGCCAGTATAACTATCAGACAATTATTTCTTCTTCACTGTCAGTCACTCAGGAAATTAATCACAAAACAAAATATTATTGCATTTTCCTTGAAAACATCAGATACTTTATTACATGCAAAGCAAAAAAAAATTGTGGAAATGTGTTCTGGTACAAATATGTGTGTTCCGAATTAATGCTGAATGTGCAGTATTAGTAAAAGGAAATACCGTATTTGTCTGTTTATTGGCCCATGCGCGATTGACCTATTTTTTTAGGTGCGCCTCATTAAAGTCACCCCTCTGACCAAATTGTTAGCATATGTTCAGGCCAGAGGCAAATGATAAACCTGTTACTATGGTATCAAATTCAAGTAATTTCTTGCTCTGCAGCAAGATGACAGCATGCAGTTTCTAAGAATTGTTTACTTTTTGAAGGTACAGTAGTTGCAATATAAAAATTATAACCATTAGCATGTATTAGTTGCAAAAAATCTGTAGATTGAACAATGTTACCATTGTCAAAATGTTCATAAAATGCATCCAAAAAAGGGGCTGTGCCTCAATTTGGGCATGTGCCAATAAACAGACAAATACGGTAAGTTATTGAGTTTTTGGAGTTATAAATTACTTATGTTCATTTGACATACTACAGCATAAAAATCAACTCAATGATGTTTTTGTATTGAGTGTACCAGATCTATTTGAGTTTTTTTCCTAATTCGTTATTTGCCAAATCTGTCAGATTTGACAGATTTGGTAGGTCAGCTTATTTTGCTAATTTTAGTACAAATTAAAAAATTTGCACCAAATATTGTTTATTGTAAATCGTAGATATGATATGTAATTTAATTGCAAATAAAAACAGCACACGACCTCCTTTATTACAAAATCTATCAAATCTGACGGATCTGTCAGACCTGACAAAAAACGCAATTCGGAAAATCCTCAATTGGCTGCACTATTATTTCGAAATTCTGAGAACACTTCTTTTGACAGAAAATATGTTCCTTATTGCAAGCCTGCACTCTAATGTTAGGTCCCAGATCTAAAAATCCCATTCACTTTTGACTCATTCAGTTTTTGACTTCAGTTTTTGACTCATTCAGTTTTAGACTTACTTTAGTACAAACGTGGGTTAATTACACCAAAATCAGTTGATATCTAACGATATAATAGTAGTACGAGAAAATCCTATCAAAGCCATAACACGGTACCTTGTAGGGACTTCATGTCTTGGGCGATTTTTATGGAGAACCACAAACAATTCACGAACTATTTTCCTACCACAAATTTAGTTTTTTACTCTAATTTAACATTGTTTTTGACCAACACACTGTCATCCACGAAATATTTGCCTTGCACAGAGGGTAATACAGTTTATTCGTAATGATACCTACACATACGTGGAGTCAAACCCTAACAACGGAATGTAGCACAACAGTTGGTAACCTACACTGATTTACACCTTTCGCTAAATTATTGCTTGTTATGCAGAAGTTACCTGTAGAAATATGATGTAAGGTTGTTGATTCGTCGTTTCCTCTAGTCGCTTGGAATGTGCCTTAATTTCCTTAAACATCCGCGCATAGCAGAATGCCATTATCACAAACGGGATCTGAAATAATAAAGATCATAATAAGCGTTAATGAATATTGTATGATTTGACCGGTTCTGTTAAGTATGAATCATACAATATTCAATCCCGCAACAATTAAATTTCATGCTGAGCTAATGAGGGATGGAACTCTATTCACATAAAATTGATAGAAATCAGCTCCCGAAATTCCTATCATTTGGGAAACGAACAGAAGAAAAGAGAGCACAAAAGTATCCCAATCTGTACTTTTTGATAAGCTGATAGAAACTTCAGGAGTTGTTCGTGACGTTCCACTAAAACATAGACAAGGCGCGAGCGTTCTGTACCCAAGGGTTAGAATTCAATGTGTCTACTTTCATCGGACTTCATTGCTTGATGAGTTAGAGTCAAGTATGTAAAAGTGTAAGAATTCTACCCCTTGGGTACAGGAGCTCGATTCTACGTTTTACTACAGTAAGGTCTTTTTGATCATTTGGATTATATTGCACTTTCAGGATTTTCAAAGTGCGCAGTGCACAACATGTTTCAACCTCAAACGAGGTTTTTTTTGAAATCCCGATTTCAAAGTGCGGCGGGAAATGTAATCCAAACAATTACATAAAAAGCCTAATGGCAGCTTACTTACTAGGTAGCAGGTGAGTATGGTATAGAGGGGGTGCATGTAGGTCCTAAGGCTGTTGGGGTAACTGGGTCCGCATTGCGATGTGTAAGGTTTGTACTCAGAATGGTTTAATCCGTGAACCGCCATGTACGCGCTGAGCAAGGCCCATAGCCAGGCTGCAGCTGAAGGTTAGAGAATTAAAATGACCAGATCATTAAATAACTATCAAATGTTTAACGTCGCGCAACAGTTGGATTTCAATTAAAATGCAGTAGGGTACAAAGTGTGACATACAAAGTGTGATTTTATATCTTAAACTATGTGATGGTGTGCCGAACTGCAATAGTAAAGCATAGGAATTTTCTGCCGCCACATAATTGTGGCAGCACCTGACGGGCAATAAATGCACGCTACACTTCGCTTTCTACTGACAGAATTAAATGGACATCTGATTTGTAACAGCTGTGGTATATCAGATTAGATGGTTTACATTTTTCTTTTACATATACTAGTTTCATCTTCAAAAATGTAAAGGTTGCACAGTAGCTTGACATGATTTAAAACACGTCAAGTAGTGTGAGAAATTACATTGTTCCATGCATCTTGTGGGTTGGGGGGGGGGGGAGGGGGGGGGGGGTTACCTTTTTCTTCCCCTTTTAAAAACCAGCAAA
>JBCAUI010505495.1:0-12979 GCA_038406195.1 Haplosyllis anthogorgicola | reverse complement strand
AATTAGGTCTTAAAGCAGATTTAAAGTGACAATTTACTTAGATATGCCATTTAAAGTAACGTTTTTTGGCTGATTAGGTCTTAAAGCAGATTTAAAGTGACAATTTACTTAGATATGCCATTTAAAGTAATGTTTCTTGGCTGATTAGGTCATACAGTGGTGTAACATGCAAGTGCACACTCTTTGTCCCTTGAGGAAGGTCCCTTCCTCAACTCACTGCATACATGTACCTTGGTGTTGCATGTTGCAAGTGCACACTGTTTGTCCCTTGAGCAAGCTCCTTCAACTCACTGTATGTACCTTGAGCCAACTCTGTAAAGAAAGTCTTAGTCCAATAGGGGGGGATCCCAGTGCAAGTGAATCCTGATGATGATGATGTGGGGGGGTCTTGTACTTGCAAACTTTCAGCACTGCATTCACGCCGACTTCTAGTTGAATACTATAAGCCGTTGCAATGGCTTAAACAGACTGGAAGTGCTCGAGTCACAGTCGTAGAAAAGCGGTTAACAGGAAATCACTCTCATCACTGATTACTCACTCATCACTCTCATCTAAATACTAAATAAGACGAAATCGTGCAAAAAGCAAAGGGACATTTTTGTTACCATTCTTGTTTTTTGGGATTTTTTTCGTATTCTCTTAATGATTCTTCCCCTTGAGAATTATCCGCTTAGATCTTCAGAACTATTTTTTGCTCTATTCGGAGGAATTAGTTCAATTCCACTGTTGTGGCTTAATTGATGTTTCTCTGATGCTTTCATGATGCACTTTTGATGTAGTCCGCTGAAATTAGGTGTTTGCATTGTTTAACTGTATCTGGCACAAGGAAAGGCTTCTATTCACCAGTATAAATTGAGTAAATAAGTTTGAAAATGTATTTCTAATTCAAATGTCTACACAAATTGTAAACAATATAATGTTATGCTGAATGTATAAGTTGGAAGTTGAAAAGAAAAATTTAAAAGATGAACGGCTTTAACATTAAGAAATGACACCTTTCCTGATATCTGTAAAACGTCAAAACTTCTTTCTTTGTTTTTTTGTTGTTTTTTTTTTTTTTTGCTATTTAAAGAAAATTAAGACAGAATTGACTAATAGCAAATGACAAACGACGCTTTTATATTATCACACGTAAGCTTGCCTGATGACTGATGTGTTTGCACTGACAAGGTTTACGCTATTCTTCAGATAGATAAATGAAGCCTGACACAATATCCCAAATGAATTGAGTTGCCAACATTTCTTTTTTGTCTATCTTGGTGCAAATTTTTATAAATTTTTATAATAATCCTTTATTGTCTCACGGCTTAAAGAACTAGAAATGGTTGCTGTTAATATAGGTTTTTCTTAATTTGTTCTAAGAGAATTAGGCTAATTAGCCTAATCCTAGTTAACAAATTGAATTAAGAAAAACTAATGTGTAGGCATTTTAATTTCTCAACAAGCATCCTAAAATGGACTGGTTTCAGGTTGAGAAGTTTAAATGTGTGCACGCTAGTTTTTCTTAACTCAATTTGTTATCTAGGATTAGGCTAATTAGCCTAGTCCCCCTTTAGAACAAATTAAGAAAAACATTGACTGTTGAAGACAAAAGCCATGCACACAATAGTAATTTCAAAATAAACTGTTGTGGATATCACTATACTTTCATACCAGGACAAATGATCAGGTACACATAATGATTTGTGATAACCTTTGGTTTCTAATAAAGGATTAGTTTGTGTTTTAGAAGTATCCCAGAAACTAAAGATGAAATCGTCTTCATTCTCTATTTGGTAGCTTCAGAAAAGGGAGACTTAAAAGGATTTCATGAGCCGAAATTTAGCGGCTTTCATTTCATACACATACACTCTTGTTTGAGGTCTCATACAGGATTTGCAAGCGAATCCATAATCTGATGAAATTGTCTTCTTTATTTGTAGGATCAGGACGCAACACGCTGCAGGAATTGCTCACAGAAGCTAAAGAAGCCAGAAGAAGTCCAGGTAAAATAATTCCTATTTAATCATTTGTTTCATATTTTGTTTTCCGCATGTCGTTAGGTCCTGCCGTTAAGTACTTTAAAACTATGATTATTGCAAACTAAATAGGTTTGTATTGAACTCGTACTTTAGTATTTCCGTCAACTGCTGGAGTAATAGCAAGATGACAGACGTCCTAGCTTTAGATTAAAGGCGGCCTTGACCAAGAACTGAGCACCTGAAGACGCAGCACCTTGAGGGCTCTCCATTTGTGATACCCATCCCAATGACGTAATGCTCTCAACTTGCACTGTATGAAGTGTTTAAACAAAGACATTTCTTTCCCTTTGAAGGAGCAGAACGAGTTTTGGAGCAGATATACATGCTCATTAGGTCGTACAGAGATCAGATGGAGGTACCAAGAGCTGACGACATAGAGAACTGACAGCAGCAATGGTGATGGGGACAGCCCGCGGGTTTTTACACATGTAAGTGAAATATTGTTTGTTTTCTTAATTCCCTAGTTCAACGCCAAGCTACTTAAATTATTGTCGTAATATCCTAATAAGCGTGTGACATTGTTAAACTTCACTTAGTTTACAACCTATTTCAGCTCCTTAAGTTCCTATCAATTTAGAATTCACAGAACGTAAGAAAGACTATTTCACGCTGTGCTTCTGATGTGCTTTTTCCAAAATTGATTTCATCCTCTTGTGACCTCGCGATTGATTTCATTTGAAAATGATTTCTTTTTATTTCAGTGTACAGAATGCATATCTTCAACTTTTCTTTGGCCCATTAATACGATGTATATGATTACAATTTACCGAACCACACAGTCAAATCACTTCAGCATAATTTTGCTACTTAAATGAGCATGTATTGGCAATAATGTGTATCTAAAATAATTAGAGTCAAATTATATAACTAGGCCTGAACCATTTTAATCACTTAGGTCATGCAACATCACCGTAGGCATAGCTAAAATGCTCTGTCTGTAAAATGAATATTATAAGAGCAAATTTATATGCAGGAGAATACACTTAAGATAACTTCAGTTACAACACCCTAATTGATTCATTCTTTAAAATAGATCTAGACTTACACAGTTTTTGTGATAAAGCCTGCAGATAGGTCAATGGTAAGGGAGATGACATCTGTAAACATTTTAATCCAGAAATTTGTATTTTCTAACTGTTACTTAACTAAAAAAATTCAAAATTTACTCTTTCCTTTTTCTTTTGGACATGCTTTCTGTCCTAAGATAGAAGCTCTCCCTTATCATGGAAGTTGGATTGTTAAAATACAGAGTTTCACAAAATTTATTCGTCTAAATAGTGTTTACCATAAGAACTTGAGTGCCCATTGAAATGTGGTATGAATAATAAATATGTACTGTGAACGTTTACCGGAATAAAGATTTGTGTAGTAAAATAAATTACTAACCCCTTTCCCGGCATTGTGTTTTGTTTATTTCTCACTCTTTGTTTCTACAAATTTGGGGACGACAATCGATCGAAAGGTTCAACTGGTATAGATCCTGTGCTTCTGGTGGGAATAAATGGGATTGCTGCGTTTCAAAGGAAGTTATGGATATATGTTACATGTTTCAGATAATAGTATACTTTGTATGTCCTTAATCGTAAAGACCTGACGTAATTGTCATCAAGCTAATGATATTCTTGTGAAGGAATTCACAAAACAGTGATTTAACAAGATAACACCAGACATCTCTCTCTCTCTCTCTCTCTCTCTCTTTCTCTCTCTCTCTCTCTCTCTCCCATATATGGACCTTTCACTCAAGAAACACAAGTCTTCATAAATTTGAGGTATTTTATTACAAACATGTCAAGTGTTTGTTTTTTCTGCAGGATAAAAATAATAACGACAATTCAATACGATGTATATATCCAAATGGAAGACATTCACTATGTTCCTGAACAAGCACCTGTTTCAGTTCACAATATTCATTGTTTTATTGCACATTTTAAGTATTCTAATGAACCTTTATGTCTGTCTTATTGATTACGACTAATGTAAGTCTTTGATGTAATATCCCTGTAGTGTAATAATATGATTATCCCATTATTTGCTAGACAAAGTACTATTCATTTGTAATGTTGAACCATCCGTCTTCTCCAGCCCATTTAATGCCCAATTTCTAAAATAACAAAACAGTTTGTGGAAGCCTTTTCCGAATCTTCTGTTCATCACACCATAAATGATAGGGTTACACATGGAATTAGCACAGCCCAATAACAACGTCGCCATGTCGAGTGGACGTGGTACAGAGTTCGGGTCGTCCGCAAAAACTGCCCTGGAAGAAGAACAATACAAAACGATTATATATATCGATTGAAGTAGCCGCAATTTTCAAAGTACTCTAGGTTTTTCCTAATTCTTTTCACTGCGCAACTAGGCAGATTTGGCAGATTAGACAGTTTTGGTGGGGAATTTGTACTTTAAGTTACTATTATTGGTTCTGTCTAAAACTAATCTAAATTTCCCTGCCTAAGTAGACGAAACAAATAGGAAAAACCCCTATTGAAGGCTATAGACGTTTAGATAAGGAAAAAATCGCCTTCAAGCGAAATGAAACTTTGTGCTTCGTAGTGGTGCAAGTTTCTCTGAATAAACCGTCGAGTTACTAAGAATATCTAACCATATATAGGCATTAGCTTTGACATCCAGAAACGATTATTTGATTTGAATACTTGTAAACAAACTTTTAGTTGTTCTGTTTTAGGGACAGGTCAAATTACGGTTCGCAGGTCGTGTTCTTTAAATCAACTAGCGAAACAGAATCATTTTGGAAAGTATTTTGTGTGTAAAAGCGAAAAAACCCCCACTTTTTGTCTTACCAAAACATCGTACAACAGAAAGGTAACCAACAGAAAACGAAGACAATTATAACGACAAATAGTGAGGTAGTTAGCCTGAGTTCCTCAGCTCTCATCTTCTTCTCTTTCTCCCGTTTCCGTTTTTCCGCTAAATCTTCCGCCTGTGATGGAAAATAATGCTGTTCTGTGAAATGATGAAATCATATTCAATGACCATACCTTACCAAACCCATCGATTTTTCTAAAGCGTACACGTAATATAATCATTTGCAGTATATAAAATACCCCGAATAAGAATGTTATGTGGTATTATTTCAATTCTGTTGCTTTTGAAAGTTACGTTTAATGTAACAACAAGACATACAATTTTACAATGGTTACGTCGGGATTGGTAATTGACCAACGTGACGAAAGAATGATAACAGTCCAGCTTGGGTGATAGTTGTGGTACGTTTCCCACCACCCCTAAATGGCGTTTAATGCAGGTTTGGGTGGGTATTCTGCTGGGAATTTCAGTTCTGAAACATCTTAGAAAAATTCACGTTTCAGTCTTGAGAGCGTAAATTAAAGCAAATTGACGCTGATTATTAACTTCTTTCACTTTCTTTGAGACCCATCCACTACAAACCATTTAAAGTAAAATAACTTACCCGAAGAGTCTTTTTCCCAGGTACCGTGAGAAAATTGCCAAACAGTTTCTTGCCTGCACTGAGTTTTCTCTTATTCGAATTTGTTCCGAAGCTTAACTTCCGTTTTGCTGAATTATTGCTGCCTGCATTTGGTGTTGAAAATGCTTGCAACTGTTCTGTTGCTGTAATTTCCCGCTGAATATCTTTATCTAAACTACTGTTGCTGCCTATACTATTTATTATACCCGCTCTGTAACTCTTCCGTACAGTACTGTCGTGTGATATGGATTTCTTTATTCTCCTTTGAATATTACCATTCTTGGTTTCAAGAGTCTTAGTTTCATTGTCATCTTCATCGTCGATATTTTGCGTATCGTACATGTTATCAGGACTGCTTTCAGTCACAGTGTTATCATTTAGTTTCAAGACAGCGGTTTGATTCTGATCAACAATGACTTGCTGATGATTCGTTTCATATTCATTGATGGTCTTATCATTGTTGGAATTGTTCACGTCTTTGTTTTCAGATGTAAGGTCTACAAGATCTTCATGGCCTGCTTTGTTCTGTTCGCTTTTGGGATGAAGCTGCATTGTTGAATCAAACTTTTCCAGACGTGGAGAATCTCCGAAGTACTCACCGCTGGGAGATTTTGGAGCGGGAGAATTAGCTGCTGATGAAATAGGTGTGGACATACCTACCTACAAATATGTAACATGTATATGGTGCAACGACGACATAGGAAAATATTTTTTAAATAATGCAACTTTGGCTAAAAATATTTAAGAGGCTACACTAATTAATACGAATAACCGGATCTAAATATTCTAAGTTCATTCTATGTTTTACAAGAATCATCAACAAACAATTTGGCATTAACCCGTAATATGTTACACATACTTCACATAATTATGCTATTACAAATGTTTAGTATTTAAATGGTACCTTTCTTTTGCTTTTGCGAACGGTCCTTAGAATGTTGACGTAACAGAAAGTCATAGCAGTACATGGGCCGCCGAAACACGCTCCTACCTGTAAAGTGTGTGAATAACAATACGTTAGTTAAATCTGAAAAAATTAATTACTCATTTATTTCATTTCGAAAAATTTGAATGTCACCTGTACTAAATGTGGAACGTGTACAATAAAAGGTTATGCTATCTTACGCTATTTCAGATATACCTGCCAAGTTGTCAAATATTTCGAATTGCTTTATTCAAAAACGCTTTGTGGGACCGAAGGAACAACTTTACAATAAATACAAATATGTCGCAATTTAATAATTCAATTGAATGTAACATCCACTGTCAACAAACCATAAAGAAGGTGTAAGAAATGCTCGTTGGCCAATCAGCAAAACAGAATGATTGTCCGGGCCGATATCGATATCTACCCCATCCAAACAGCGGTGGTGAAGCCAAGCAGGCCGACAAGGTCCATGTTCCTTCAAAATCATTTGGTTAAATTATTTAGAAGAAAGCTATTTTGTAAAATAATAGGAATGTAAATAACAAAACTCAACAACATCGACTATTTTTCATTAAAAATTCAACTGCGCAACATCCATCGAAATTTTCTTGTTAAACTATTGCTGTCGAACAGACAGTTGAGTGATCATTTCTCTTTCTCTTATTTTCTTCTTCTGAAATTGTCTTCAAAGGTTACAGCATAAGACAGGGTCCACTCGGCAATAGATTCTGTCACATGCAAAAATATCGTATTCTCCCGGTAATTTGGTCTACACTTGAAGACCAGTTAATCAACTAATGCACAAGACTAGTCTTGTAATTTATTGACTTTAGCTGTCCTTTGTGAACCTACATCACACAGTAGGTGGTCGTGAAACTGCCACTTCTATCTTGATGGTGAAAGCTTCCTTTCTCGCAGCGTGGAAGGAAGCATTATTATTAACCGTTGAAGAGATACGAACCGTTTAATTTCTCAAAGAGTGTAGCTTACAGAATGAAATGTGTCAACTATTGTCTTTTTTGCCTTTGCGATTAATTGTTAACAGAGTAAACTGCAGGCGACTTTGCTTAAGAATTTTCTCCTTACTTTAAGAATGCATTGTTCTCAAAAGTTGATTGTAATTTTTGGAAGCAGAATTTGCCTACAATGTGTCCAAAAAGCATATTGCAATGAATTTAGTTAATCGAAATCAATTTGTGATTCGATCTGAAGTCTTCTTTATTCACTAAGCTGAAACTTATACTTACAGAAGTAACTCGTCAATGAAAGCTACTTTGATACATTTAGCTTCAGTTGTTACAATATTTGACATTTTAACGATTGTTCGACGAAAGAATTTCTGACGGATTCGCGACCGGGAGATATTCATGACATTCTAAAATCTTATTGTTCAAGCTGCTGTGTCTCCCAGATTTATTGTTGTGGTGTTTCTTGTGTTTCATATCCACAGACACACAAGATATACAAGATAGATGTATTAACAATTTATAGCACACATGAATTATTTTCAGCCCATTTTCTTCAAAAATGTTTTCATGTCTTGAAATTATATTCATTTTAAATTGTTATATTTCGTGAAAGCCACCCTTCTTTGTGTGTGTAACCCATGTCACAGTCCCACTTTTTAATCTTTCTCTATCGGAACATGTCATATTGTTAAATTCTATTTGAACTTCTATTAAGATACAGGTAAAACCGCAGGTAAATTTGGTTTGACATATCTTTAACCATCGACCTTTTGTATTCGTATTCATGAATAAAATATATCTCGTCCACGCCTGTGAAATCTCTTGTTCGATAATTTGGTGGAATTTTTACGTAGTAACATAAATAAAGCATAAGATTTATTTCCGTACACATTTAAACAAATTAACAATGAATTGTGATTATTTCTGTAAGTAAGCGTTGCCAAAATGCGAATTTATTACATTCCCATGTTACATCCAAGGAAAGTATTCTTTCAACTACTCTTTCAACTAAAATGTTCTTAGTACAATGTAAAATTACACTTCCCCAGATGGCTATTTGTATAGAAATGGAGTTACTATGCTGACATGTATAAATTATCATTTTTATCGAAATGTCATGAAAATAAATGTTTCACACTATGCATTACCTTTACCTGACCAACTTTTATGTTTAAAACATCGCGTGGTATCATTGCATAGGGTATGACTCTTGCAGTAATAAATCTTGTAGAATCTATTCATAAGTTTCTTTTATAACCCATGCATTATACCGAACCGATGGCTGTTTATTTTTTTATATAATTATCAGCATAACTGATAATAAAAGGGCAGAGCCAGGAAGATGCTCTCCTTTTATAAAGATATTACGCAGAACTGTGGGAAAGGTTATGTTGAGGTTCATAGTATATTGTTAATCGGTTGCCTTAGATCTACAGCATTTTACAGTTTTCTCATTGTACTGCTGCATAATTTCCACATATGACTGATGGGCTTTATGATCCCACAATAACATTATTTCTTTGCAGAAGTTTGAAGTATCAAACTATTTGGATGATATCTTTAAACTGCTCATATGCCTTGGGATGCGGCTTACAGTACGTCTATTATCATACTTTACTGATGCATAGATTTTGGTCTTGCCCCAATTCAAAAGAGGTCAAGCAACAGTTGACCACATCTTGTTAAGTAATATAATCATATGCTCCGCACTTACATGGACATTCAAAATGCCATCGTTCCGGAGAAATTTCATTTGTCATCTGTCAAACGGCCGCTCATAGTGTACCTCTGATCATATAACCTTATTCCTATGGTGAACTTAATCGGACAGTGTTGATATTGTTATTATCCACTTTTCTTGTCAAAGAATTATTTTCTGTTATCAACAAATACGAGGAGTGTTGCCATAATGTGCCTACTTTGACTTTTGATTATGTATTCTATTTTCATTCACATAATCCAATTTTTGGCCTTGAAACCATTTTGACAGAGAGGAAAAAATCCTCTGTATTCTGCATGCAATAGAAGCTTTATTGAAGGCAAAACAGCGTACAATTTTGTTGTCCCAAAATAAAATAAAAATCCAAAGCTGAACTGGCTAATTCGTAGGTAAATTGGCATTTTCATTGTACAGAAATCGTATCAATTTTGTACTGTTACGTGAAAGAATTACTTTAAACAACACATCTTAGAAATTGAATATTACAAATGTTTTCCATATATTTCTCTAACCAATAAACGACATCTTGATAGTCTATTACAAGCTTATTGAACCCTAAAGAGTTTATCTCCAAACATCCTGTTAGTGACTCTACCGATAAAAAATTTGAATAACGCCGTTCACTTTGCCAAAAGGTACTAATCGGTATAGCAAGTAAATATGGGGTATGCCAAAACTTTTTTCATGAGTTTTGTCTGCTTCACTGATAGAACTGACATGAGTTTATTGTACGTATTTGGTTCGGCCTTTAAATATTTTCTTTACCGCAAAATCCTTGATGTATAGAAGGCATGTGCATGTCTGGGCATACATCGACAAAAAACTTTGCCGTTATCGATATCCAAAGGGACTGTGCGGTGCTGAAATGACGAGTTATGCCCTTTGGTTGCAAAATATTGTCTGGGACAATTAAAGGTCTATAAATTTATACATTTGCGGAAATTTCCCTTTAAGATAATAATATCTTTATGTTCGCCCTTAAAACTTACTGAGGATTCTCCGAATGCTTTTTTTCAGGTAACGTACTAAGTTATACTCAATGTTGCTCTTTAAGGATGTACCCTTACCTTGACCATAAATTATGAGTAATACCTATGGTAATACTTAAATTACATGAGTGTAATGTCTATCTGTCCGTCAATATTTCTATGGCAATACATTCTAAGCTCAACAGTTCTTTTCTTGCATTGTCGATTTACAGTGAGACACACATGTAACGCTACTAGTGTTTACCAGCACAGTTAAGCTAAATACAGAAAGAATATATATTTAATGAAGTTTTTCGAGTTGGTTCGGGAGGTAATTTAAGGCTAAAGCTTCAGGAATACAAGTCAAGTGTCCATTTCTTTCTGGGGGACGGGAATCTGCAATACAGTAATGTATGAACAGCTGAGGGACCAAAATGTATCAATATCGACTATCCATTACCTTCTGCTGATATTGTCTCCTCAAAGCATTAATCCTATCTGTAGCATAGAAATCCGACACGATCAAATCTCATCTGCCATACTCACTACACTAAATATCACTTACTGGTAATGCAGTTTAAAACATCTGTGACGTAATAATTCTCGTTTTACGCGTAAAACTCTTCCGCTGAAGAAAATTACATTAATTTTGTAACCTCTCGGAATGAAATAAGTGCATGTTTGTTGTTGACGTAGAGAAAAGCAGAGCGTTAATTTAATGCTAAAGCTTCAGGAATACAAGTCAAGTGTCCACTTCTTCTAAAATTACTATAATTTTCTTCTTTCGATATGGTATAATTCTTACGTTTGCCTTCAATGGTGAAAAGTTATCGGTGTTCCATAATGGAACACCGATATCGTTTGCTTTTTATGTTTAGGCATGCTTTAAATGACAATGTTTAATAGAATGGATCTACATTTAATTCGCACTCTCTTTAGATAGTATACATTAGAGCAAATTAGTAAAATTTTTCAATTCATGTATTTCTTGTCACAGCAAGAAATTCAAACTTAATGTAGCCAGGGTTACTGGGAGAAACGTAAATAAATAAATAAATAATAAATAAGCTCTGCGAATGACCAGGTGTTGACTGAATAGGTAACCATGTACTTACCCTTCACGTTTTCAAATTACAGTGTGAATGTTCTGTAATGATAGTGATTAAACATAATTTTACCTGCTATCCATAAAGCTGTTTTCTTGGCTGTATAAAGTGTTTTTTTCTGTGGATGGCAAATGTGTACGTATCTGTTGAAACTAATTGTTCCAAGGGACATTACACTCGCTGAAAATTAATTACCTAGTTTTAGTCAATTCATTATTGTATCAAAGACATGGACATCTTTTAAATTAAAGCTGCTTTTTATAATAAACTATATCTTTTAGGTAGAGCAACTTAGGGATTTCAATTTCCGTTACACGAAAAAGTGATGAGGGTTTTTAGAGTTAAATGCGTTTGGAAGAGAAACTATTAAATGCTGGGGTTTCATGTGACATGCATGGACAAAGATTGTCATCATCACGTATTTGCCAAATATCTTATGTCCTTGGATTTGATGTGTGACATTGCGTCTCATGTGAGATTCCTATCAACAACTTCATGATGACTTTTAACATTGAAATTATTGTTAAACGACTCACCAACAAAAGTTAGCATAGTCATGAATCCTAGCCCTACACAGGTTGTATTGCTAAACATCCAGTCACCTTTCATGATAGTGTATACTGAAATTGAAAGACACTTCCATCATTGATTTCATAAAGCGAAAAGATTGCCAACAAATAATTAGAGGGTTTAGTAACAATCTCTGTACAAGAACGAGATTATCCCCTATTATATACCCTATAAGATATTAAAAGATATGTTAGCAGCAAATCAAGATGTGTACACATTCAAAAGGGTCCGGTGACGCGAGTATAAATCCGGCCCCGTTTTCGTGCCCTTTTTAATAAATCAAGGCTAAGGGTAAGCTTCATACCTCCCCCCCCCCCCTCCCCAAGCCTCCGCCTCCCCGCTGTGACTGTACTTACCAATTACAGGCATATTAACAACGGAAACCAACCAATCAGCAGCACTTAGACAGAGTAATAATGCACTTGACGTGTTCTGCAAGCTCTTATCTCTTAATACTATAATCCACAAGGAAGTATTTCCACCAAATGCCGTTATGCAGATTGCTGTCAGGACAAATGCCTCTATGAATTTTTCGTAGAGCTGCCAATAAAATATGACATTGCATTCATTAAGATATATACGTATCAGAATAACTTTAGACACCTGACCATTATCAATTTTCTGGACCTATTTCTTTTTTTCCTTTTTTAAAATATTACGTTGGCAATCAATGACAGATCCTCAGCACAATAAACTTGCCGTTTCAATTTTGCAAAAGACGCTATAAACACTGATATTTCGTATACTTACAGGAAAATCCAAACCTTCGCTTCCAAGCCTTGTTAAATTGTAATCTACTGAAGTCCCATTATAATCCATGTCACTAACGTTTAACCCTGATTCCATTCCAATGTGTGAGAACAATCAGGCCTGACTAACTATACGTCAACATGAATGTATCCAAATTGAACCAATGCCATTTGCGCACAATAATCCACTGATTAGATCTCCTGTGCAATGTCCATTGTGTGCTTCCTATGTGTTACAGATAGAGTGGACCTCTCTCGAGCCGATTCAACAAAAATATATAGACTCTCCAATTAATCTCAGTGCGCGAAAACAGCTTCCAACGGAAAACTCCTCTCGTATTTCCTTTCCCTTCGGCAAAATTATACGGAATGATATTTGAAGAAATAAAGCAACGAGTTGATCAGAGATCAAGGCCCCAGCTCAACCCCCCATCACTGGGGGGAAAATGGCAATTACGCGAGAACCGCTCGAGATAGAGACTCAAACTCAACGGCATTTTC
>JBCAUI010505484.1:0-12981 GCA_038406195.1 Haplosyllis anthogorgicola | reverse complement strand
CCACTGACATGTGTGGTCAGTTTCTCCTGTTCTTTTAGATTTAAACACTATTTCACAAATTGTCCCACTCTGGAGTCCAAAAACAACGACATATGTACACAGAGCAAATGTGGTTCGTAGGGAGGAAGGTCCACCACTGACATCTCTGTGACTGCAAATTCCTTTACGAATCTAAAACTGAATTAAAACATTCATGCGTATCAATATCTTCTGTCGGTTCTGCTTTCATGGTTCATATATGTAAGCGAACGTTTCAAGTAAGTTTTAGAACCTCACATGTTACCACTATATAGTCTATTCTGTCAATAGTATTCTACGTATTGAGTAATATACAAACAATACTGTCTACAGATACAAAACAGAACATTTCACAAAATTTCAATATAGCTCAGTGCCAAGTCACAAGCAATAGGAAAACAATAATACCCATTCGAATGGGATTACTAATATTTCTTTACGCGTTTCAAACCCAACATTTCTGATATAACGCGTGTGTGTTCTCAACGAGAACTAATTTTTCTTGACTCCCTGTGATCTTTATTAATTTAAAGAAAACTGTTTAAATAAATAGACGTTGTATGTCGGGGACAGGTGCGGGATAACAGACGGATAAAGGCAGATGTGTGCGGGGATCAGACCCACAGGCACGTCACCCTGTCATCTCGACAGTTTGATTCCTTCAATGCAATTCCACGTGGTCCAGGCGCATCAACAACTACGGGTTCATGTTATAACAATAAAATTCATTTAAATTGAAGGTTTCGGTCAGTAATAAAATCTAATTTATGGGAAAAAATATCCATTCAAATTTATTTTTAAAGAGATTATTTTGACCAAAAAACAACAGAAGGCTATTGGTCCTTTACCTAACTTTTCGTGCATCATCTGTTGTTGCAGGAGAAAATGTCTATCAATTTGTTGGAAATTTACATTAATTTGGTAAAAAGGACTAGCACAGCGAGAAACTATCTTGTTCTTGAATGGTTCAAATTTAATGCTTTAATTCATGACATTATGCAGAAATTGCTGGCATACAATGTTTGCATTTGTTTATTTGTCTGTGCATCTTTGTCCAGTTGGAGCTCAATGTTTTAAATATTTTGATCCTAAAGTGTAGTATTTTTACGTTTGATTATGAAAATAACTGGATGAAAGTGAAGATTGGACAAATAACACAAGTTCACAGTTTACTGCATGGATTTACAGCTCCAGTTTTCATTTTACTGCTTAATTTTCTTTTTTTATCTAGAAGTGAAGTCTAGGTAGGCTAAATTTTAAGCCAAATTTAAAGATAACTTCTAGCTTGTCTACTGTTTTTCAACTTGCTGTGAGCAGAAGGCAAGTCCTCGACTACACGACATTCTTGTTCATCGACGTGTTCGGCAAACAAGCATTTCGAGATACATGTATCAGTGATTTCTTGTCTATTATATACGGTATTTTGTTCACATATCATACTTTGCATATGAAAAATTCATAACATGTAGCATGTGGACATGTAACTCCCAGATTGGTCATACTGTTCCGTACATAAGCGACTGTATTGACTTCATCTCGAAAAGCTGAAGTGAAGCAACTGTTGGGTTTTCATTTCAAGATCTAAACCCTGGTGGTACAGTTGCCGACAGGCCTGATGTAGGGGTGCGAGATTAAACCCTACCCCAAGGCATTGTTATTTCTCACCACAGATACACAACAAATACAGCAATGTCACTGCAAAGCAGCCCCTTTGATAAACCACTCGGGTCTTAATCCTCGAGGATGGTGAAATTTCCACTAAATTGAGTCACTTTTTTCTCTAAATTGTTATCTTTTGAAACGAGCTTTCGCAGTTCAGGGGCTATGTTAATGGTATATGTAAACTGAACAGGGGATTTGCTGCGGGAGGCCTCCGGACATATTTTCCAGCCTATAGCATTTGACAGGTAATGAAAACTAACATTTAAAGACGGACAGGAAGACAAATTAACCAATCATTGTCCTGGATTACTAAGGCGTGATTATCTTATAACACCCTGGCAATGGTAATAACATTGGATTTATGTCATAATTGGGTGTTTTGCTTAATTTAGGTTTTCATAACAAGTTTTTGTGAGGCATTTAATTATATCCAAATCCCAGGAATATTTTATGAAAACAGTGTCACTGCTGTCAGTTATAGGAAAAAAACTTGGGCAGAATTGTTCAGGTTAAGGAAATAGGTTTAAGGCTAAACTGAAACGACATAATTCTATTTGAAGAACAACTGAAGCATGCCAACGTCTAACTGAGTCCAAACGGTAGCAAGACTTCTTAATCTGCATCACATTACTTACAGGTGTTTTTTTGGGCTTGCCATATTTATTTCATGACGCAATCATGAAACAACAAAACCAGTTTTTAAAAAAAATCAATAAAAATCAAAGCCTTGGAGTCTTTAGCTTGGCGAAAACTAACCCAGATGAAAAAGAAGCGAAAAATAGCCATTGATGGCAGTCGTCTTCTGCAGATAGACAAAAAGACACACGTACGGATGGACAGACAGACAGACAGACAGACAGACAGACAGACAGACAGACAGACAGACAGATGGGAATGAAAGCATTTTTAAGTTCTTGAAGAAAAGGAAGAAACTTTAACATTACACCCAGTGGCAACCTGCTTTTGTTTTAGATGTAATATCACGACCCATGATCTCATGTTGGATGATTGTGTTATGTTCTATTTTACAAATAAATATGACAAAAACGACTTTGTTGATATTCAGTCGAACTTTCAAGTGTGTTTATCCAATGCGTCTTTGTTAAAAGCATTTTCAATTGGTTGACCACCAAGGTTGCAGCCTGCTGCTGACGTCTGCATCAAGGTGGGGAATCACTCCGCCATCCAGTGAAAAATTGTGCCCTATATTTAATTTATTTTCAACGGCTTAAAATTCATTTTGTTTCATTTCACCAGTGGCGAATCTGGGGCTTTATGGCCTGACCTTCCCCCGACTTCCCCGTTAAAACATATTTAGAAAAATGACCGTCTTTTTGGTTCGCAAGTATTTCAAGTCATTTTGGCCCCTCTTGAAGAAATTTCCTACTCACTCTGAAACTGTCATGAAAGAAAGGTACATGTACATAATCAACTAACATTGTCAGAGCTACAAAACATTTTAAATTCTTTCTTGCTTTGTTCAATTTCACACTGATACTTTTAGTTCTATCTTGTGCTATTGCAATTAAATTACATGAAACATAAAATGTTTGATAGTGTCTTAGTATGGTGGTAGTTGTGATAAACAAGTTTTGGCCACCTTTCATGATTTATTTCTATTTAGAAATAGATTAATAACAAAAATAAATAGTATCATGTCATTTAGAAATGCAATTTAGTACGCCATTTTGGCGTCACATTTATGTATTCCGCACTAAACGGCGTAGCGAATCGATACCCTGCAGTGTGCATGTGAATGGGTGAGTTACCGTACATTGAGTTGTATTATACACGGAGGGTACATGCCACCCCTGAGGCGGGCGAGGGACTTCAACCCTGCCCCCCCCGATCCACTTAGAGATAACAATAAAAACACATAACTAAAACAAACTCTTCACAAATCATATCCAATTATCAGTGTTGAGTGTAATCCGACCCGTTGCTATGCATCTGTCTCCCTTTTCAGAGAGAGGGAGATGTGGGTAAATTACCCGAGATGCAGTCCGAGACCTGAAGGTAAGATACAAACTGTGTTAGTCTGTAAAGTGCAACAAAGTAAATGGGATAAATACTGGTCTTATAAATGTTTCATTTGTTTAATTGTCAAAATAAATTGATTTTAGCTTGCACAAATCAGTAATTGTATTCTCGGGGCTGATCCAGGATTTCTCTTGGGGGGGGGGGCGCCGCGGTGCCTTAATGTGAATGGATGCCTCTAATATTTTGCTCCAATGTTCTGTTAAAATGAGATAAATTTCGGCAGTTTTAATGGGACATGAGCCGGCGGAGGCACCCATTTGATTACGCTTGTGTTTTTGATCTGCAAAAGTATCTCGCTTTGAAAAATTGAGTTTGCCCAACAAGTTTTCTTGGTAATTGCCAACATTTGACTGCAATTCAGGTTAAAGAATTGTAGCGATCGTCGCATTATCAACTTTTAAACTCGCTGTTACAAATTTGAAAACTGAACTCATACTCAAATTAGACCTCAGTTGCTTAAAATATTCCGCCATTCATCGACAGCAGCCTCAGTTACACTCAAGATCCCAAACAAAAGTTTTTTTATGAATAATTCAGAATAGAAAAAGAGAAAACAAGAAGTACTCGAGCAAAGGCACCAAACATTGTCCTATCTCGAGTGGAAATCAAACAGACAAGTCTTTTTCAATGCAATTGTTTATGTGAATTTGCTTCAACATTAACACTGAAAAACATTTCACTATGAGTGTTTTTACTAGGAAAATTACTCTTTGAAAATGAGTAAATTGTGGAGGGCTTTGGGGAGTCTTTTCAGAATATAAATCAGCTTAAATTGGTGGGCATGTCTGTATTGTCAAGAGGTAACAGGGCTTTAAGAGTGCTACACACAACTTGGCCAATATTTTGGCTTGGGAGTCCAGTGTTTAATTTCATAACTGCAATCATTACTGAACAAATAGACAGAGAATTTGCTCCCTACACCCTCCAATGAGCGATAATGCCATCAATGTCTGCTACAGGCTATATTAAACTCAACATTCTGTTAAAACAAACCTTAAGCCATGTTTACCCTAACCCTGGTCAATTTCTTCTTTTAAATTTTCAAAATAAACACTGTCGTTCAACTCCTGGGTGGGCACTTAGTCCTACAGGGCTGCAGTGTAAATACAGACTTAATCCCTCTGCTCTCTGATTGGTTGAGCTTAACCTTTGCGCATGGAAACCAGGTACTAAATGACATATGGTTTATTCAAGCCACAAAAGAAACTTTTACCACTGTTTGTTCATCGCTGCATTTATTTTCCCATCACTTAGTCAGTGTGGAGTCTAAAAACAACAACATCTTACAATATTCAAACAAGGTTCTTGATAGGCTGGCCTCTTTTTAATAGTATGCGTAGCTCGCGGATAAGGCCTCATTCGTCCACTGGGACCCAAACCATTCACTTCAACTAAAGACACTGATCTTTAATTAAGTACTTCTCGTTTTTGGACTCTTTTTTAACAGGATACGTGGCTACATGGGTATTTATTACTCACATCTAAATTAAAGAAGGAAGGAATTATCAAATAACCAATCAGAAAGGCTGATAAGGATTTTTTCTGAAAAAGGCCATGCAGAAAATTTCATTTTGCAGGATGTGAAATCTTGTCATTCAATTTGACATTCAGCTGCTTTAGCAACTAAATTGACGAACACAAATTGGATTCAAGAACTAAAGTTACCTTCAGTTTTTTGTCACAATGGCTGGACATTCTCTAATGACTGCGTCTCTGTACCAACGTTATGCTGCGTCTGCTGCAGCTGCAGCAGGTTTAACTGCAGTGACGTCACCAGCGATAAACCATGACGTCATGGCACGTTACCACCCCTACCCTACGTATCTCTACTCGTCCCACGCAGCGGGTGACCTCAGCAGGACTTACGCAGCGTACAGTCTACTGGCGGATCTGGAACGACGAGAACAACCTCAGAAACCTCCGTACTCCTACATAGCTCTAATTGCCATGGCGATCAAGAGTGCGCCAGATAGAAAGATAACCTTAAATGGTATCTATCAGTTCATCATGGAAAGGTTCCCTTACTACCATGACAACAAACAGGGCTGGCAGAACTCTATTAGGCATAATTTGTCTCTCAATGATTGCTTCGTGAAGGTGCCGAGGGAGAAAGGAAGGCCAGGAAAGGGGAACTACTGGACACTGGATCCAAACTGTGAAGATATGTTTGAGAATGGGAACTACAGGCGACGAAAAAGACGTCCCAAAGGTGCAACCACGAGGACAGGTGCAGGATCCACCAGCACAGGTACGTTATAGTATACCCTGAGAGAAAAGTAAGGTTATATTAAATGAGTATTATATTTTGAAACGTACTTAACTGTAACACAAGCAGACTCTAGACTTTTGCTTGTGACGTTACATTTAGTTATAACGTAAAACTGGACGGTTTTTGGGGGTTTCTATTACCAGAGCACAGAATTACCAGCCAATGTTATTGAAGCTAAGGCAATTCTATGAAACAATTTTTTTGCATAACAAGTATTAAAATGTGCGAACTAAGACATTACTGTACGGAAAAACAACAATTATATTACCCCAAACCTGAAATACAATTGATGACCACCTTTTACCAAATAAGTAAATCAAAACTTTGCTCATTAAGCGATATACAATATTTCCGTCGAAAACATATTTGTCTCTGATCTATCAAAGGTCAGCTTTTTGGTATTTTATGTGCAATTTAGACCAAATTATATGTGCAGTATATAGAAAGATTATTTCAAAAACTTTCGCGTTAAACTAGTTAAAATTTCCCGTTTTACAGTAGTTCGTTGAATAAACGTATCGTTTGTTTTGTTATTGTAGGAGAGCCAGGCAGCCCCGATGGTAGCGGCCACGATGATGATGACGACGATGACATCGACAGCGTCGGGGAAGACGACGATGAAGTTCCCGTGGACGGAGAACGGGACATCCACGATCCCTTCTTGCGGGAGGGAGATGTCACCCTCAACAGTTCAACGGGTCAAGTGGAGGCTGAGGGTGATACCCACACAACCCCAGGGCACGCAACCCAGGAGGGCTCGGGTATGGTGGGTATGGGGCGAACTGATAGTCCACTTCAAAGGCGACCTGGTCACTTTGATGAGTTTACAGAACAATCACCTTCAGGACATAGCAACCGTTACAACACTACTACCACACCTGCGGTAACTGCGGCTGCAGCTCTGGATGTACAAATACAACTACAACATGTTCGTTTCCACGGGAAACATCACCACAGTTCACCGCCCAGCAACCACCACCAAGGTGGACCACCACCACTACAAGCATCACCACCAAGTGTTCTGGTTGGAGGATCAAGTTCACAGGTTATGGATCAGGGATCACCAGGATCATCAATAGCTTCATCAGCATCCAGCAGTTCATATGGAGAAAGCAGGGTAAATCAATTTTCCCCATCCCCGTCAACAAGCTCTCGTTATCCCAACAGTGACAATTGTGACACTCCTGACCATCATGGTCAGAGAAGTGGACATAAAGACAATATAAAACGTGTGGAACAATATAACAATGTTAACAATGCAAATGTGAACAGAAACAATCACTCAGGTGATGAGCCAATGTGCTTGAAGAGAAAACTGTTCACAATAGACAGTATCATAGGTACTACAAATGAGGGGCCAGGAACTGATTTGAATCAAACCTGTACTGATACCTCAGTTCAAAGAACACAGGGAAATGGGAATGCAGAGGAAGGGGAAAGAAATGAGAGGAAGGACGGAGAACTGAGGGACGAAAAGAAGAGGGAGAGAGACATATTTGATCAAATTCCAAGCCCACCACCTAAAATCACAGACATTGAGAAGTTAAAAGCTCGGGAGCTGTCCTATATGTCCTATCCCTATCCAGCTTCTTACGCTTATCTCGCCGGGAGGCAGGTGGGGCAGATCAACCCCGCGTATGCTGCGAGCCTGGCCGCCGTGAGAGAGGGACATCCCGCCCTGGGTAGCGCTGTGCCTCTCGGAGGCCTGGCCTCGAGCCCTTGTTATCAGTTCGAGGGCTCCCTGGGTCTCCCGGCTTGTCACCCGTACACTCTCCCGGGCTCACCCTACATGAGCACGGCCCAGCTCTCAGCCTACCAGCACGGAGGGTTGAGCGCCCCGAGGGGACCAATAGAACTCAGCCATTCACCCAACTCAGTTATCAAACTTGAATCAAAGTAATTTTAATCACACTAAATATTGAGTAATTTTGATCTACCTGTGGACTAGCTTTACATAATTTAGGTAAAAATGTACATTTGTGATGTTTCAAAAAATGAAGATAAAGATTTTAGTACACACAAAATTGTTCAAAATAGACTAAACTCAGTAAAATCTGTTGTGCTGCTTTGTAAAACTAAAAGAAATTATTTATCGTTGGCATAGTTACGCTGTCATCACTGTTCTTTCAGATTGTGACATTTAAATGTTATATTTTCATGATCATCAGTACAGAGATAAACTTGATTTAGATAATTGTTTCCACTTTCCGAATGAATTATGAAACGTTAAATCTGTTGTCTTTTCTTGAAATTCATCCCATCAACTGCGTAACAGTTTTGCTATCAAAATAACGCTTGTTGATTCTGTCATTAATTTACAGGTAATTTATTGCCCCTTTCGATAGATGAACAATCAATCAGTATCTTACGTTTAAAACTACGTACACAGATGTACGCACAACCGTAGGGTTCAATACTTTAATTGGCGTTTGCCTTAAATCGTATTTAAATGTGATTAGTACATAAATAATTAAGTTTCTGTCTCACCGTTATGTCTGCGTACAAGTGAAGTAAATCCTTCCTGATTAGATGTTTTGATTGTCATTAAGTATTTCAAGGAAGCATTGATGCTATTTTTAAAGAAATGTGCGTATTCTAAATTTGCTGTATCCTCCACAATTTAAAAATGTTTTAAAATTCAATTCCCCAGCGTGTTCAAAGAGTCAACAAACAGAGAGTGCAAGTGAAAAATAGTATGCAGTTTGGAAAGAAATTTACAAATTTTAGATAAAATATTATGCTAAATAAAATAAAAAACACTTTAAAATGATAGACTGTAGCCATTCAATTTTTATTTTAATGTACTCTTTGCTATAATAATGTCGCGTGTATTGAATCACTTATGTCTATGCAATCTGTATATATTGCTTGTTATATCGTAAATATTAAACATTTCATTTGTTTCAATGTAAACTATGCAGCTTGTTTTAATTTCAATTTATAGTTACATTTGGTACTATGACCCCAATGTAAATGTTTTATCTATGTCTTATCACAGAACTTTCTATCACAAAATTGATTCCAAAAGCGCCGGATTGTGAATTTCACCTCTCGTATATTGAGATACTCAGATACTCTGAAATCAATTGCTTCAAATGAAAAGTCTGTCAATGCACGGTTATTTGGCATTGATGTGTCCGCTTATTACATCATTTTGCAAGTTGCTAATAAGTAATGTTTAGTAAAATGTGCCAAAGAACAGAAAAAAAATCAACTTTTTGAAACTTACACGAAATAAAGCAGCAGACACAATCCACCTTCATGACACGGTATGACAACCCAATGTCTTGTCCATAAAAAACGAACAGGAGTCTTTGTGTAAGGTATCAGCAGATGCAATTCAATTGAGGAAAGTTAAATTTCGATGAGGTTTTGGATTGGTAAGTTACACGGAGTTTAGATGTATGGCTGAAAACAAGTTTAACTTTTAGCTTTAGCTTTTAGTTTTAGCTTTACTCTATTGGATACGTACACATACTTAATTTTCCACAGTGATAACTATTTTATTTCCTCAGAATCAAGGTGAAATAGTGCAAAGTACAATACATTTTCATTGCCATTCATTCACACAAATACCCTTTGGACATTGAATTAAACATATTATAAACAGTAAATGTTAGGATTAAACATCCACGTATATTATGAAGTGACCACCCAGTGCATGCCTGGTCCACCTAGAGATTAACCCCATCATAAACCCTGCTAATCCGAACCCTCACCCCGATCCCTAGTTCACTTATCTACCTGTAAACATTTAGACTTTCACCTGTAATGTTTTGCTACAAATGTCTGTAAACACGGAGCTCCTTGAGAGAAGATAAGAGAATAATGTTGGTGCTACTCACACTAATAATAAGCACTATTTCTAAAGGGTGGATAATATTTCTTAGGGTGGACCTTCGGGAGATTTTAGCAATGTTTTTAAATCTTACGTTAAACATTCACGTTGTGCCAGTCCTGGTTACGCGCAGGACTGACTACAATCACTTGTATGATACGCATAACCCATCCAGGGATGGGTTATGCACAGTGTACTTCAATAAGGTGTAAAAAGTTTAAACTTTGTGTGAAAAGTCATGGAACATTATTTTCCACATACTTTGTGTGGCGTAGCCTTATGTTTCTCCAAAATAAATAAATAAATATATATATAGTTTACAAATGGCATGTAGTAATAATTGTAGATAAAAAAAAAAATTAACAATGTAAAAAATTTTTTTGTCAAAGTTAATAATCATTAGACAAATAATTTTATCTATTTATTGCATATCATTTTACATCTCTCATTAAATTTAAATAAGTTAATCAATTTATTTATTTAATATGTAATAGTTGTAAAATGATGTACAATGAATAAATAAATTTAAAAAATATTATCTATGATTATTTAAATGACACTGACAAATGAATAAATTTACATTTTTGTTTTTATTTATCCACAATTGTTGCTGCATGACATTTGCAAACTATATTTATTTTTTTATTTTGGAGAAACGTAAGGTTACGCTACACAAAGTATGTGAAAAATAACTTTCCATGACTTTCTACGCAACATTTCAACTATTTATCCTGTGCGTAGTTGAGACTGCTACAACGTGTCTCTATTGTTTCAGTTATTTGAAAACAAAGATTTAGATTGCAAAGGAATGGGATGAATGCAAAAAATCTTAACTGCGATAGAGAAGTATAATGCGTCATGTCAACGAGGAACAATGGGTCTTAACCTGATGCTGTGGAACCATGTAGCCGCGTCGTGATTGTGCAATGAATTGTTTTCTGACCCACTATAGTTAAATTAAATTAAGTCTGTAGGCTTCTTGTGTCCTGAACAAAAAATAACAAAAATGAAGTGAAATTGAAACTTTTGAACTCCTTTATGTCCAGAACTTTATTCTAAACAAAAGAAATTAAAAGAATGCGTCTTTTTCTCCATGTAGTTTCACTGGATACTTGGATCTCAGAAGTTGCGTGTAAAACTTCCACATGTAACAATGGAGAAGTTTGAATACCTACCTACAGAACTGCAGTTTAGTAAAACGTTTTCAAAAGAAACTCTTGCAATTTACAACATGTTTATTAATAATTAAAACTGAAGTTACAGTACGCCATTTTCCTTCAGTTTAATTCCTTCAACATGGTGTATGAATCTACACTAAGCAGAAGTGATACTGAGTGGCGTATGTCAGTACACTTTAAACGCATCAGATACATTAAGTATAATCTGTTAGTCACCGTTCTACACAGAACTGTTCAGATACGGCAATCATTGTTTGGTCAGTTGTTCCCAGCTGTCTAGTTAAGCTGTCTAGTCAAACTGCCAGATTCTACGTCAGTAGAAATAGTCATCAGCATATTCTATTTTGACTGGTAAACCATCATCATTTTTTACACTAATTTGCTTTAAGCAAATTAGTTTAGCTTATTTAGATTGTAGCTGGTACAAGACTACATTGGACGATATTGGGTAACGTGAGTAGTTTCATACAATGGAGCACCTGGTCTCGGACATATGACACTACAAATTGGCTACAGGGCCAGCAATGTTTCAATGGTCATGCCTCGTAACTAAATCTTCCTCCAATGTTCCAAAAGTTCATATTTTGCCCGTGGCGGATTTGATCAACATGGGTAGATATTATAGTGAGAAGTAAAAAAATATCTGTTCTATTTATGAACAACAGAATAACAATAACGTTACAAAGGAGAAACGTGAAGATCAATGACACTTTGACTTGTTCATTCCTGACGTGCATATGCGTTATTCTATTTGCCTTCAGTTGGGTCATAGTTAAGGAACAAAATGGATTCATTATTCATTGTTACGCAAACAGCCAATAGATGTTACAGTTGTCGTCATTACAACGACAAAAACGTGTGTCCCCAGTAGAGAAGTAAGGACGGACACTGAGATGAAACCCCGAGGAGATCCGTCAGATGACCCGATGCGACGATCTGTCTGTCTCATTCCATTAGAAGCCTTACAGTTACACATACCCGTATCTGTGCTATCTCCAGCTCACGTAAGCCTTACACATGTATTATCTCCTGCTAACGTAAGCCTTACATCTGAGACGTCTAAAGCTGACATATGCCACAACTGTATTTATCTACAGTTGTGTCTTATGGCTAACACAAGCATACCTAAGACGCTTATAAGTCTGACATAAGCCTTACACCTGAAAAGTCCAAAAGTAACGAAAAGCTTGAATGGAAAATATTCCATGGAATTGTTCATTTTCACCTGACTATACAGTTACACCCATGTGTGAGTGAGACAAGAGCAGGATTCTAAAGAATATCAATCTAGAGTAGAAAATGTTAGTTACGTAACTCTTTGTAATAATGACACAATGTTTGTAATGTTCAAAGAGACTCAGACAGTTACGAACAGTACTCACCGGTACCTCTCATGTATTTGTCATTTACCTTTGAAAAAATACAAAATGTCAAATAAAAATAAAGGCAAATTCATTTCACCTTTGAGTCTAGCTTCATACGTTTTTGAACAGTTCAAAGTAAAAAATTTAACGAGGTAGTTTCAATTAAAAATTGTGTATCACTTTTAATTTCCGACATATTAAGGCTATAATGAAAACTAGAAAGTCAATCTTTGAATTTTCTTTACTTATAATTAGTCAATGTTTCTGATTTTGTGCAACTTGAGAAAACAAACATCACGGTTGGAGATCCTATTGTTCTTTTGCTAAATTGTTCATTTTTTGATGGCAAATATAGTCAGTTCAAGCTGCTACTGAGTGACAGGTGCACTTTTCCCGTTGTTTACCCACTTATGTCTAACTGAATAATATTTAACCATGACATATGCCCATTTACATTGCACAATAACCGTAAACCGTAATAAACGTCCATTATATTACAGGGGCGGATCCAGGATTTCCCGTTGGGGGGTGCCCGGCGGGCGCCAACCCTATTTTCGCCCAAAATTTAGCAAAAAGTGCATGAAAAAGAAGAAAATTTGGGCCGTTGGGGGG
>JBCAUI010505483.1:0-25909 GCA_038406195.1 Haplosyllis anthogorgicola | reverse complement strand
TACAGACCATACAGCCGCAGCTTACAATGTAATCCTAGTTACAATAAACTGATTAAAAGGACAGCATCTCGGGTTGACTTGTATGTTGGAACCAAAGGAACAAAACCGAACACAACACTGTGTCATTTGAGCTGTTGAGTGTGGTGAAATAACTGTCCACACAGGTTGCATCTGATGGTGGGCTCCTTATGGATTTTTAGGTGGATCAGATAGTTCCTCTTACTGTATGATACATACTCACATTCCTTGCACTTGTAAACCTTTGTGCCATGGCCAGAAATATGTCAATTCAGCTCACCAAGCCTATAATATTTCTTGTCACAGGATGGATAGTGGCAGCTGTGCATGGGAAGATGCTGATGCATTATCATATGATGTTTTAACCCACTCCTGAAGTGGTATTTAGACTGACAAAGTTTGCATTCAAAGGGCCATTCAAAATGTTCATACTGGTGTCTTTTTAGTGCCTACAGGTACTGAACATCTTCCTACAGATGTTGCAGGGCTTATTGAAACTATGAAACTGCTGATAGTGAGCATTTAAAGTTTTATTGTCACTGCACTTGGTGGGGCACAAGTCACATATTACATACTTTTTGCTCTTCCATTTTGGGATACCAACCACCTTAACTGCAAAGGTACCTTGTGTGGCTTTTGGTTTGGACTTTTGTTTCAGTATCCATGGTGGGGGCACCTTTGGTACTTGTGACCAATTTACTTCTAAAACTGTTTGGCTACACATAACCCATCTGTTTGGTCTATCTACTGGCTCCCTAGTTTTACCATCTCTATCCAGTGTGGCTGATCTGGTTCCCATTTTGCTGGGTCACTGTTTAGGTTCGGGATAAACATAGGATGAATTGATGGTCAGATCTATGGCTTGTGCCAATGGCACAAGTTCAACATCATCTGGTGCTTTCTTCACAGTGAGATTTATTGGTTTGGTAGAGCATAGGATGGAACCTTTAGATCTGGTATTTTCATCATGGGTAGACAGGGTAATAGTACCAATAATAGTTTGCTCCACAATGTCTTCTTCATCTTCCTCTTTTTGTTCATCAGACATGAAGTCTGGTACATATTCAGTGTCTTTTTCAATTTTCGTTCTGCCAGGTGGGTTGGCATCATCTTCACTTGATAATTGCTCAGTATATTTGCTGTAATGATAGTTTGCCGGGGTCAATGTCTGTACAACTTCAACTGGCAGTTTACTGACCACTGTTTCAGAAGTTGGATTTTTGTGGCAAGGAAGGTGGGTCTTTAGATGACCCACTGCAAGCATTAATCCATGTGGTAGTTGCACAGATTTGCCATATTCACTTGCCGGTCATTCCTTGAGACATGGTTTAAGTTTGGAGAACAGCTTCTTCCCAAAGTAACACAAGTGAGCTTTGCACAAAAACACAAGTCTATCATGTTCAATGCCTACCAAGCAATCAATGGTGCACCATGTGCCTCCAACAACATCTATTATTGCATGCATGTCTAACATTTTACACATACTGTAGATTGAGGCTTTGTCAGGATGTGTCCCATGTTCCATCATTTGCAACCATTCTTCATATGACAATCCTTTCCTAGCCAACAATTCACTAAAACAGGGCTCCATATCATCCGACTCTGACTGCAGGTATTCAAACAATCTATCCTTTACATGTACACGTGATGAGTTCCACTGTTCAACAATTTCATAGATGTTATTATTGCATGCAGCTGGGTCATCATAATCTGAAATAAATTTAACCTTGTGGTGCTCATAGCATGGAAGTAATCCAAGTGTGTTTTTGTCAACATGCTTGTTTTCAGGCAACTTTGGCACCTTCTCTATGTAAGGAACTTTACTGCTAAGATTAACTTTAAGCTCTTGAGCATGCCTAATTACCCATTCATTGTAAAATTTAAAATAAGACATTTTGACACACCTCATGGTTCTTTGGCATGGTTCTAAGTGCTAAGTAGGTCAGGTTCATCACTGGCATCTCAACAATCAATTTGACACATCGCACACTGTACAGTGTGCAATGCTGTCTCAAGTGTATTATACATGTTATGCCAGCCAACTTACAATTAAATTACTCAATTGTTATGACATACAATTTGTATGGATTATCTGTTGAATTTTATGACATCCAATTTTAAAGGCTTTGTTATGACTACTAAATTGATTTCATAGTTGGATGGTTATGACAACAAATGCTATGACAATTGGTTTATTGTCTCTCCAACAGTATGTGTTTAACACTTTTGATGTATCCATAGTGTGTTTTCTTGCGAATGTTATATGGCAAAGGATTAAAGAGATGAAACATTCTACACATAAAGCTTTTATTAAAAGAATCACTACTATGTGGGAGGATGTTTGGAATATTCTTTTGTCTTGTGTTGTATTTGTGGGTTTTAATACCTAGCATCTTTTTGCCAATGCTATTGAAGCACTCTATTACTGGTAAGGGAGCTTTTTTATTCTTTATTTGATATGCTAGTTTGAGTAATTGTAAGTCAATGACTTCTTGAAACCTTAGTACCCTCAGTTCTTTATAATGTACATCAAGATTGGCTCTTTGACCCATTAACCATTTTTAACCTTTACAATGATTCTGTAGTTTCTCAATTTTGGCTACCTTTTCCTTGGACAGAGAACTGCCCCAGGCAGCTAGTGCATAGGCCATATGACTATATATGTGAGCATAGTAGATCTTTAATTTTGATGATTGATCTAATAACCTTTGAGTTAATTGCAGTAATCGCACATTATAGTGGATTTTATTATAGACTTTATAATATGTAGTAGAGCTTCAACCACTTGTTGACCCACATTAAGGGCCCTTACTTGTCCAGTCCATCTTCTTGGCTGAGTAGACTGATAGATGCTCTGTGAGTCCCTCCCAACACCATTTGTGGAGTCAAGTGGATTAATTCTCTTTTATGACCCAGAGTTATTAACGAACGTTTTACCAGGAAAGTGATCTTGTTTTGAAAGTTTGTTCTTCCTTGTAAAACTAGCTAAGTTTTCTTGCGAGGTCTTTAATGGAACAAGGTTATTATTTGTGAGATAACAGCATCAAGTGAAGACGTTATGATCAGGAGTGAATGTGATTTTTCTGAACAGAACAGTGAGCGACCATGAGGGATTCCACTATTTGCCTGATTGAGAGCTAACCCGAGATATTGCTAAATTATCTACAATGTTCACTTGGCTTATTTCTGTATACTATACAATACCCTTTTGTATCCCTAAAACCGTATTTCTTCTGGGTGAATTGAGTACTATTCACAATAGTATAAAGTTCTATTTCAAGGCATGAAATAAACTTAAAGTTGTCCATACCCACAATTTTAGCTGCGAAAGACCATTATGTTCAATGAGACAGACACGCATGTGAAAAGAGAGGTTATTGTAGGACTATGAAACTAAAAAGACAATAATTAATTGTTTCACTTTCACTTTTAATTTAAAAAACTCAACAAGGACAATTGCTTTCTTCAGTACAAAACAAAAATCATTTACAAAATTGCAGGAGAAATATATCTGATATTATCATCAGACAGTAATGTTGCATTGGGAATAGGCTCCTGATGTTCTTAGATTACAGCAGAATATAGTCTAATCTTATGCAATAGTTAAATGTCCCAAAGGCCAAAATATTATACAGCCCTTAAATTGGAATATTGATATTCAATTTAATCCTACCAAGGAGAATGAAATTGGTGTAATAGCTCACAACTTGGAACTGGTTCATTTTTTTGGCTGGAACATTTTGAAGGTGGTGTATTCCTTTGTCGGTTTGGTTAAACCGTGCATTAAACCCTGGAAAATTGTAATTTAATTTAGCTACATTTACAGAAAAAGCCTATGTGCGACATAAAATTAAATCAAAGGGCTTTCACTTTAAAATCGGTGGATTTTATTTATTACATTTACATTTACCACCAACATTTTAAATATGTTACAACAGGCCATGTTGTGCAAAAAGTAAATTAATTCAAATAACATTAACACCATTTCGGGAGAGAATAGCTGTTATTATTACAATAAATAATTACGTTACAATCCTTTCTAAATAATTACTGAAATTTGATGTAGTTTGGTATAATTGTAGCTTTTTGTACAGAATGATATATGTTCTGCAATTATTTCACTCGTGATATATATCTATGAACCGCAGAATGCCACACAAATTTACTCTTAACAATACAAATTGTGAGAATGAATAAAAAGAGTCATACATTTTAGATAAACAATATATGTAGCTTTTTCATATGAAGGTTTGCTGTGATCTATGTAAATGTCAATCCTATTGTTTTCGTGATATATTTCCGAGCAATAATTTTGAAAGCGGTTTCAAAGGTGATAACAGAGCAGGAATTTTACTTAAAAACTTCAGCTTTGGTGTGTTGGCAGACCATATGTGGGTAGACCCATGTCTGGGTCAAGCTTGTGTGTCAAGGTTATGGGATTTGAAGTCAAGGTCAATCCAAGGTCAAGGTCATACAAAGGTCCAAGTCAAAGTTTACATATTTCTATATTTTCGATTTTTAAAAAATTCTTCGAGCGATCTATCAGAGAGTAGGATGTGGGGCTCGACCCGAGGGCTTTCTTGTTTTCTTTTAGTGAACAATAGAAACTGGCCCCGTACTTTTCATGTGTATAAAGGCCAAATAAAGTAATGTTTCCTTTTAAATCCTATGACAATAAAACGGCGATAGTATAGAAACAGCCTGTGGATACGATAATCCAACTAATATGCTTTCTGTACGCTTTCTAAACACACATTTTTACTCTCTTACCAGACCCGCAGCAGCCAGGCGTAACAGTAAAGTACTAAACATTTACCGGATACTTGGCCGGACAACAGCTTTTGGCTTACCATTACTTTTTACCTTTGAAGCATTTACCATTGTCAAAAAGTAATTTAGCGAGACATTCATATTTACATAAAAGCCTTGATGACACAATAGAATGATATGTCTATTTTTGTTACCAACAAACAAACACGACTATTATCTGTTGTTTTGATGTTCAAAACAAGGAGAAGCACCCAAAACAATGGGAAAACCACCCATTGTGGAACATCACACGAAATGATCCTATAAAATTCTCTCACTTGATTAAGTTACCGCTGCATTTTATGTTCTCTGTGAAACTGATATCCGATGCTGATACAAATTGCCCGCTTTAAAGCAGAACAAATTCAATTTTATGGATCCATAATTTTCCTTTTCAATTAAGATAATACGGAATTTATGTTTGCGAGAAAAGCTGTGTAATTGAGCATGCTGAACTCGGATGGGAAAAAACATGTATTCCTTTCATTCCGACACAGATCTTTGGAGACAAAATCCTTCCTATTGATCAATGATACGAAACACATGCGGTCAAATGTGTCTACTTATTTCCTATTGATACAATAGGCTTATCGTGTGACCATATGCTTGCCATTAATTAATTAACCAAATTTATTTCAGATCCTGGAAACGATGTGCTTGGTAAGTGAACTGTGAGCGATAAATCTCAAGATTTGTGAAATTAAGCCAACAATTCCCATTGTTGTCAATGGTAAATTGGTGCCAATATTTGACTTTCTAATCGTCAACTTTGAGAATAAACTTTAATAGAATCATGAATAGATGCAGATTCAGTTTACCTTTTCTTTTTTTCTGTGCAAATTCATTTTACAATTATGAAAAATGGGCATATCAATGGCAACATTCAATATTGAGTATATTGAAATCGTTATTATTCACAAATATTATGTTTATCACTCTCTCTTAGCTTATTGTTCCCAGAGCTTGCTTTAGCTGAGAAATAAATTATCATTAACCTTTTCTTTATTTGAGAATCTCAATTGCAAGGTTACTGATTACTGTGGGATTAGTCCACAGGGATAGATGTGTTATATTTTAACCCTGGATTCAACTAACGTTGTATCGTTTCAAAGCCTATTTCAAAACAATCAGGCTAATAATTTCAGTTGTTTGTTACTCTTGTAATGGGACAGACAAATTACTATGCAGGTTGTTATAAATCATAACTCAGATTGAGAACTTAAGTTCAAGTTCAACAACCCGTCACACTTTTTTTTACCAAAGTGCCGCTTGAAGCATTGTCACTATATCATTTATAATAAAATGTCACGAGTGGTTATAAAGTGACTAGTCCAGATGACTGTACAGATATATATTGCTGAACATATTGTAGTATGCTAATTATTACTACCTTTTACAGGTACAAACGGCATTGTTATGAAATAGATTTCGTTCAAGATTCGGCACGGTTCGACAAGACTTAGTGCAATTTGTTTGATAATCTGCACGTAGATCAGGCAGCACTTGTCACTCAGTACAATCCTTCAGCACAAGTCACCCCCGTGGAATCCTCCAGGGAAGTTTGGAAAGGTTCGAACTGAGTGGAGTTATCCGTGTTCGAGCTACGCGGGATGACTTGATAAGGATGCATTAACATTTTCTTACCTTACTATGATAACATGAGTTTTAAAAAATCGGGAAAACCTATTTGTTTTATCAACTCATGAAATGAATAAAACTGTGTTAATTAAAACGTTTCAATACAAAATATACCAATGCTTTTGCACCTTTCATTTAATTTAAATAAACGGATAACATGATGAAACGTGTTTATTGATACGTCTGTTGCATATGCTAAAATAGGTGATTAAATGAACATAACATTTATTCAAATTTTCCGTAGAATGAGATTAACTGCAAGCATTCATTGGTGAAACTGGGGTTCATTATTATGATTCTTTTTGTCAATAAGTGAGAAAGTCAGTTTTACATAGACAATTAGAATTTATAAACCTTTATTTGCATTTAATTAATTGTCCCTTTTATATCAGGATCAGTTACAACTTCACAAATTCAACGGATATTGACATTTTAACAGCCTGATTTTTGGTGACGCTAAATAATTTAAGAAGTCACTAGTAGCTCAATGGGCGATCACCGAAACACAAATATTTCTGTAGTAATTTTATTATATCTAAATGTAGTGCACATTATGTACAATGTTTAAGTTAACATATGTTCCGATCCTTGTCAGCTGTTTGATGAATTATGAAAAAAGCCAGCTTACATGTTTGCATCGCATGTACATTTATACACGATTCAATATCAGCAAATATGCACAAGTTGCAATATTTTTGTCCGGCTTTACAGACATTTCATTTTTGCGTTGTTTTAAGTAATGAACAATAATTTCTACATTATCTATCAGAGATTAATTGGCTGTGTCAGTGCAGTGGTGTTCAATTGGGACTGGCATAAATTAATGAATTGAAGAAAATAAAGACCTAAAGATATTGCTAAGGAGATCGCACGGCTGCATAAAGTGCTTACCGATTACAGTTTGTGCAAATGAACCTATTCAAGGCGTGCTGTATTTTATTTGCATAGAATTAAAACGTAATTTGTATGCGCAGTCAACACTTTATTTCCCTGTGAAGCAAGGAATGAATTGAAGTTATAATATTTAGAAAATGCTCTTAAAATGCGCAAAAACATGAAAAGCTCGGATAGTGACAATACAAAGCGGCCAGGGAAGGCAGGAAAATGAGGGATGAGTGTGGCAATCGTCGGGTCAATTCCAGCTTTTAGAGATTTACTAATGGTAGCGGCTCTAAATGGGCAATGTGTCATTTTGATGTATCGCGTACACCATTAAGTGACCATCTTTAAATCCTGTCATTTCTACTTCCATACACAAAGTTTGTATGTAGTTTGTGGCAATACGATGTCGAATTTATTTCAATATTAGCTTTGTCGAGTTTCTTTCTTTGTAGAGCTGGTGGCTTTGAACGACCTAGAGGTCCATTTTATTTTTAGGTACATAGCGGAAATTCAGTGAGACCGAGAAACAATAGATCCCACGCTGTGAAGAAACAAAATACTGTTGGATCACTTTCGTCCATTTCATCCAATGAATCTGTACATGAATTGTATTGTTCAGAATGGTGTCACTTGACACGATAGGAATTCATTTTTTAAATGTTGCAAAATGCAGATCATTAAATTTATATCACTTTTATTTCAATAGAATGTCAATAACCGAGCGTGAAGTTCAATTGAAATCAATTGTTGGGGGACCTTAAACTTTTGATAGTTATTTAATGATCTGGTTAGCCATGAACCTGAGTTAAAATGTGATCTGACGTTATTCAAATGCTTTTGATTGTGACCCTCGTCAGAGCTGTGTCTAATGTTGACAAATTTAAATGAGTGAACATGTGTATTTGTCGTCGTGGGTTATTGTATGCTTAGCCCATTGGTAATTAGTTGTTTTAGCCGATGATGTGCGATAATTTATGACTTGTATTTCAAACCCACGCCATTGTTATTTAAAACAGCATAGGACCGCTTGGACCGAGGCAGACCACTTATTTATTTGCATAAAGTGATTAATACAGTTTAATTGTATGTCTGAGGAGATTTTAATTTTGGTAAAACATTTGTATAAGGTACTAAAATCGGCTGTAAGCTGCACAGGAAAGCCTTTGAATATCCGGCGTTCAACAAACTCTCTTCATTAACATGTAAATTGGCCTTAAACAGGAATCCAAAATCAGTCTCGGAATCTTAACGATGTAATTTTCAAGCGCTAATCTAACTTTAAGAGTAGGAGAACAATATGAAGGTCAGTAGTGTTCAAGGTGTTCTAAACGTATTTTAAGGTTGTCATATGAATCTTAATCAATGAGAATAAACTTGAAACCCCCAAAGATAGTATTTGTATACATTTACATTCGCAACAGTGTCTTCGGAAACTTGTGCTTTTTACCTTCCTCCAGAATATCTCTTCGTCCCAGATTTGTAGTAAATTCAATATTATCTTGAACTCATAATGATTTTCATTTCTTTTAATGTTGCAAATTTTATTTCAAAAAGACATTTCATTCCTTTGGGGAATGGAAAACTTTACTTTGTGTTTTAGATTTTTTTACGTTAACACTCAGGTTTGGTGAATAAAGTTAAAAAAAGGGATCCAAGGGATCTATTGAAACTGTTATGAGGCCAATTCTGCGAAGTCTATTCATTCGATATTACTCTGAGTGATTTATATTTTGTGCGGTCGGTAGCGGAACATCTCTTGCGAGAAAGCAACCCATACTGAGAAGAAGTTGTAGACAACATTTATGGTCAACGTGAACCTCAAATTATGTAATGGATGAAAACATCCACGAAGGCGTTTAAAAATGACGAAACGTAACTGAGAGATTAACAATTGAACAGAACAATTCAACCAATACTTAATGTTTTTCAGTACAGTTCTATGGAAATTCAAAATTATGCCCAAGAGAATACGATTTACTGTCGTTTAATTTTCATCATCTGCACAAACTGCAAACACTGTCAATAACCTGTATCCGTTACTTCTTGGGCAGCAGAAAGGAGATGGTTTTTTTTTTCATTTCAGTGCAACAGCTCATGAATTTTCATGCAGCCTGAGAGTGATAAACTTTACGGTGCGTTTTAGATTCTGTGAGATAATAAACTATTTTACATATTGTTTTTATCACAGTTAAAATAATGAAGCAGCTGTGTTGATGACTGATTTGATGCTGCTCTAATTACAGCTGTTCTTAAAAACAGAAAATAAATTGTAATTGTTCCAGGAACAAAACCGTGTAATTAATTGACTTGTTCGAACCTGTTGCTTGCTCTGTACCGCCCTCCTGACATTTACTCAATAGATCTATTTCCTCACTCTAAAAATAGCTTTTCATTGTAACTATTAATTGCATAAATCATACGTAACACTCACTTAAGATCATTTTACCCTCCCCTCTAACTCATGAATTTTATTTGAATAGTTCGGAAGCATGCGATCTGGGTTTAAGTCCCTTTTTCTATCGGGCAATTCTCAGTAAATCACAGCCTCACTGCACCAAGGTGTAAAATTGGTGTTACCGAAAGTTGCCAAGATAGGTTTGAATTGCACTAAATTTGTGGTGTAGTTTGCCCCATTCTCATCACCCCAGAATGATGGTTGACCTTAGGTTTGCTTGGATATCTGCTGGGAAGTTGATATTTCTTAACTGCAATTGATAACTGAAATTTGGACAACTGTGGTGTATCAAAACGTAACTTTAGTTGTTCCAATTGGAGAATTCCATGTATTTCAATTTTAAATGTTTTTTTGTGTCGAGATAATGTGGTTGTCTCCTCAAATTCTGCCACCAGGGACGTAACAAATACAAGCTGACGAAGAAAACGTTTGAGGTAGTTGCCAGATGCGATGGTTCGGTATTTCTTCAATATCCGTTCCTAATAAGTATGGTGTTAGCGCATTTGTCTTAGTCACACCACGCTGAGCAGTTCACGACTGCATTGGGAAGACTTGGCTGATGCATATGAGAAGAGCCCAGCCAGCCATGTTGTATAAATGCTTGTATGTTGTATAAACACTTCCATTGGTGCAAAAGGCAGGTGTCACACCAGATGTGACCTTTGGGACCACATACAAGCAAAGTAAGAGCGCAGGTGAGAGATCCACCCTGGATTTAAACCCAGGGAAGGTCACATGAAGTCCAAAATAGGGGTAATCAGTGGCCCCACAAATGGACCCTGGTCCAAAAAAACCGACGGGGGATGTGAACAGAACAGATGCTTAATATTTGATCGGAAACATCCAATGCATTGGGTAGTTTGCATGAGTACTGGAATTGGTATCAATAAAATCCTTTGGTAATTTTGTTATGTTTATATATACTCTCATAGAAAATTGATGCGGCATAAAAACTTGACACAAGCGCAACAGGATCAATACGAACGAATAATATCAACTAAAACGTATGTGACCATGTCCACCTGTTTTATGATCAAAACTTGCCACTTACGGATGGATGGCCGGCGTAAATATCTATTGTTCACAAAATCAATTACATGAAACTTTCGTACATTGCTTAGCAATTTGAAAGGAATAGAAATTCACTCTGTGTCTTTATCTATGTGGAATGGCCAGCCTGAAATTTCAATGTTCACAAAGTACAATGCTGTACTTAGAAGGAGTGCAAAACGTTGCTTCCATGCACATCTGAATGTTACATAACACGAAATTCCGATTACACCATGAACATAGCTGGTAATGTATTGTGTAAATAGCATATAAAAATGTGTAAACTAGTGTGAATAGGACAAATGAGAATTTTCTTAAAATGTCATTTCATTTGATATGTATCTACGCAGAAACTATTCAATTCAGTTCATGGTGCATTTCGAAACTTCTTTGTTCCTATGTCAGTTACATTCACCAAATGTTCAAACTTTCTCTTCTCATTGAAACTGATTATTTCCTTCACAATTTCCCGTAATCTCCCGTCATGAAACAAGAGGAACAAAACGTGTAAATGATCATTTAGAATATCCAGGAAGGACCCTTGAAATTTCCTTCCTTAGAACAGAACAAATGTTTTATTCATTCACAAAGTGCATTCGTAATTTCCTGGAAAATAATGACCCCTTCTGAAATATTTATGTAGTTTTTTATGTTCTCAGTGTCTAACGTACGTAATGGGGTCCTTTCTGTTGTAAAAAGAAACAAGACTGAAAATTTTCATTTGCATATGCTTGTGTGCTTGAACAACCATAATCTTGATACTTCTTAATTTAGGTATAAATTACACATACTCTTCATCTTTGAAAGACAACACATGCAATAATTTGAAATACGTTTAAGTATGCATTTAATTAAGCTCAATGTGTGAAAATTGAATTTTATGTGTAAGAACCGCATAGCGTGCAATTGTTTTGTTCCCTTTGTTCCTGGACGTTTTCTGTGACAACGTCTTGAATTGCATACATTTGTTCTTTAATTCTTACGCTAAATAGTAGTTACCATATCGTACAACCAATTTCATAAATCATTAAAAATAACATTCAAAATAAGTAAAGGTATTATTTCGTGATTGCTATTTTGTTATGTGGAGAGTACAGTAATGAATAATATGGACAAGAATGAAAATGAAATTCGTACGTTGAAAGTAACGTCGTGTGTTTATCGAATGATGTTGTAACTAGTGATCGTAACTGCAGTTAGAGTAACTAGTTAACTAGTTATTTCTTTAATTTTCTAACTAACTAGTTATGAAAATTAATAACTAACTAAATCGAGTTAGTTGTAAACTTATCAGTTGTTTGAAGTTTCATGCTTTTGAAGTACAATATGCTTAATTTTTCGACTGTCTTTTGAGTGTTATGTAAATAAAGATGTTTTATTATGATAAGCTCATTAGCATGTTGTTGCTTGTATAACCATTAATTAAATTGGGGTGTAATTGATACATGGTTTTAATATATATGATGTTGACACAGTGCTTAGTGTCTTCGGGTAATAAAATAATAATTTAGTCTGTAGTCTAACATGAAATACCAGAAACTTGCAGCTAACTAGTTAACTGTGAAAACTGACAGTTACGAACACTAGTTGAAACGTTAATATGAAGTACGAAAGAGTGCAATACGGAACTGATATGAATTAATTCTAATAGAGCTGGAAAAAAATAAAACTAAACCCTCAATGTGACAGGTATTGCAAATATGTGGTACGAATCATTGGCATAATGTCAGCAAAGTTAATAGCAATCTCTAAATCAAATTAATGTTAAAGCAGACAATAATTTCATGTGTGGGTTACCCCAGCAACTTAATGTGTGCATTAAAGATTTGTAATTGAATTCGGGGACAAAATCCACGACATCTTTACATTATGCAAGATTATACCGTGTTTATTAAACTATTCATTGGATTGCGGATACGATAATTGATGAAGTATAATGTAACAGACATTGTCACTATCCAGTGTGCAACATCTTTCAACACAGAGTGGACATCTTGCATCCAGTCAGTATCCATTCTCTGAATGAATTTGATCAAACCGTACAAAATCAACAGTCACCAGAGCAGTTTCAATTCAAACTGTTATTTCACTTCATATGGTGTATGACGTTCGTATTTGAAAAAGGAGAGTTTATTTACTGTCATACTTGTGAGACCAGAGCAAGAAAATTCTATAAATTCCGGAACAAAAGCGTTTCACTCTAAGCATTTGTTTTATCAGTTTCACCGGAAGAAATTGATTCAATTGGGAATTTTCTTAGCTTGCATAGTATAAAGTTCTTTCTTTGTAGTCAACAATTAATATCAAACTGCTTTTGCTTTTCAAAAGAGAAATAAATATGTTAAAGCTGGTGTTCCACAAGTGCTCAGAATTTAAATAAGGTTAAAATTAAATAAAACCCCTCCCAAGCGGCGAATAACTGATTTGTGCACTATGTTTGGCATGTTGGACATCACATTGTTCTTAACTGCAAAAGATGTGAATGCCAATTGTATTTAATCACATGCCACTTTCCAGCCTCTGGAGGCTACATAAAGGATAGCCTGTGCAAATCTGAGTCATTCCTTTGGTGTCTTTTTGGGGTGAAGACCTTTGTATGCACATTCAATGTACAAATGACCCATGCTTTTCCAGTGACTTCTGGCTCAAGATAGAAGAATGAAATTCCCAATCTCCCCTTTCTTGAGGTCCATAAGGCTTGGAACCCCAGCTTTAATTTACGCAACAGCAATTTTTCACTTAATTGAAAATGACAGTGTTGCATGAATTGCACTCGGAGATTACTGTAAAGTTACAAGTGCCATTCAAATCACGAGTAATGATTTCTTACTTGAATACCAGGCGCTTTTATAGCTTCACGCATTGGGTCCTATTGTCAGCTAATAGGCAATGTATTCACACAAAAAGCTAATTCTTAATCAAATTAAGCTGCAAGTTTCATTTGCGTCATCAAAGCTATTAGATCTTTGTGTTTGTAATGTAAGCTTCGGTATATCTAATTTTATAAGTGTAACCACTCTCCTACAGCCATAACTGTAGTACTATCTTCCAATCTATTTATCATCGATCCTAAAGGCAAGGGGAGAGTGTAAAGGGATATCAGTACATGTTTACTACCAGGCAGTTTCATTTAATATCTAAAATGTATTTTGTTGATGTTAGATTCGCGTGTCAATCAGTTGATGATTTGTCAAAACGCACCTAATATGTAATTACGTAAATAGGTTAGCTTTATGGCATTCCTAAATTAGTTTACAGCTAAGTTTTAAGCAATATCTATCAAAATTGGAAGTTTTTCTAATTATAAAAAATAATTAGGAAAATATATTAAAAGCGAAGTCTGGGAGGCTAAGTTCCCGAAGCCGCCGTTATTTTATTTTTCAATTGCCAGGGATAAAGCAGACACCACTTGTTGTTGCGCGCAAGCTCTGCCTACTTTACCCCAGCCTACATACTTATACCCCATACCCAGTGCACGAGGGACATAAAGAAGCTGGCCACCGAGTACGCAGCAGCTGCCAAGCAATACATAAGCCGGCGAAAGGGCTCATAAATTTATGCACGCACCGCCTCGCGTACTTGTCACACAACACCAAGAGGCCATGAATAATCCGTAAAGTTGTCTAGTCTCCTTTTCTTTGTATTAAAATGTTGCAGTTCTAAGCTGTGTAAATTTTAATTTACAACGATTAGTGTCTGCTAAGTTTTTCATAATTTTGAGTCATCTCTCATTTACGAAAATTACGTCACGGCTCCAATTCATCAATTTCATCCAACAGAATCATGAATTGCCGTTATCACAATAGCAAATCCATTGATATGCATAGCCTGATTTTTTTCCTGCACTGAACACTTTTCCCTATTCCGAACTTGACTTTTGTCATTTAAATTCATTTAAAACAGTGCTGAGTCCAGACAAAAGCTACAAGCTAAACGACATATGATTTTTGTTGAATTATTCAGCACAATATGTCATCTTTTGTATCGTCAAAGCGTCACTGAAATCCAAAATTAGAATCGGAATTTTTGTGCTCAGTTCTGAAATTAATTAACACGGACACCTTCATACATAAAACATCACTTTTATGGTTCCCTTTTGTTCAGAGTACTTATTGGTAATTTTACAACACAATTGTTAAATTTGGTCAAATTAAGTTATTGCCACCTGATCCATTAGTATATCACTTATGAGCTTCATTTATTAATGCTTCCATTGTGTAATGCATTACTTTTGGAGATTCATATTCCCAGTGCCTTGGTCATTGAACTGAATGTTGGACCAGTCTGGTAATGTTCATCTATTTTATTCTTATGAAATACTACCCATTATGAATAACACGCAGCTTAACTCTGCCAGAGTATAAATTGTTCCGTAGGCGGTGAGGTGAATGATTTCCTACGGAAGAAAAGAAAAAAAATGTCTTTATTGAGCAAAATACTTGCCGCGTCTGTTTTTTCGGCACACACGTCTTTGCAAGGACAAAGAATGACGTTCCATGAATAATAACTTGTCATATTCATTTTTACCGTGTAGTCGTAGGATGGTTGTGACAGCTTGAGATATTTGGCTTGAAATTAAAGCAGGGGTTGCACTGTAAAAACTCGGAATTTAAAGAAAAATTTAAATAAAACCCCTCAGATGGCAAATAAATGATATGTGCTCTGTGTTTGGCATGTTTAACATCACATTGTTCTTGGTGTCTTTCCTGGAGTGAAGTATGCACATTTAATATACAAATGACTCATGCTGTTCCTGCTTGGAAACCAGCTTTAAACACTCCTTGAAGACAAGGAGTTATTCAAAACGTTTGGTGAGAGTAATCTTTCCCAATGTACTAAAATTATGCCCGTCACAAGTGCAGGACCTATTTATAGATCGTTTTATTCGTTCGCTATTCGCAGCTAGATTAAATATCAACAAGTCTGTGTTTATTCCTGGACTTTATTCATGGACCATAAAATTAATATCCCCCAAGCCTTAGACCATAAAGTGACAGTCACTGTATCTTAGATTGAAAGAAATCCATTAGGTTACATAGAAAAGGCAGGGAGGAATCAATTTGATAAATTTGTTTTGATGGAATGGTCGAGAGAAGTTAAGCCCTGTAGTGTGACTAGTGGATTGACCGAGTCCATAATAATCTGCCTTGCCATGTCAGACAGGCTAATTACTTTATATACATATGTAAGGTGCATTTTGATGAAACTCTGAGAACTTTGATGTACACATGTGTATGGTATGACACACACACATTATATTTTGAGGAGTATTTTATCCATTACAAAATTACAACACTGATTTTGATGGGATCATGTTTATGAACCAAGGAAATTTGTGATCAGCTCAAAAGGTGCATTTATTTATTAGCTCTCGAATGCAATAAATGCGTACAAACGATCTGTTAAGGTCGGATGCAGTGGAATCTAGATTTATGTACACTTCGACTCTACATTAAACGCAACGTGTAACCATAACTCTGGTTAACAAAAGACATTCATGATAATACGCCACATAATTTAAAGCAGATTTTATATTCTTGCTTTTGAAATATGATACAACAACAATTTGCCATGTTGGGCAAACTGCTGCTATAAAATCAAAGTGAAAGAATGTCAGCATTGCTCTTTATTTTGGAAAAATAAAAATTCACACCGTGGCTTTGTCCAATAATGTCTCAGAGAAATTGTATTGTTCTCATGATAATTTATTCGTGATTTGGGAAACGGTATTTTGCTGTCAGAAACTGTTAAATTTGTCTATGTGAACTAATTTAAATTGAAAAATAAGACAAACAAGAGAAAGTAAGGTATCCTTCATGCTATGTCATTAACAGCCTGGTGGGTACTTATATGCGTGTATATCATGAGCCTGAGGGAAGATAACGTTGGTTCTTGATAAGTAGACGAATAATGTAACAAACTAGTCATAAACACGTTATCTGTGGAAAACAACCAAACAAGCATTATCGCCAATACTTTATTATTAGGCTTTCAATTACTATCGTAACCATGTAAAAAAGTAAGTTATTATTTTGGTGTATTTCGTAGCTTCAAAAATTACTTATTTGCTTGTGTAAACATTTAATAACTGAATTTCATTAGAAAGCAGAAAGAGCTCAATGCACTGCTACTGGAAATAAAATTTAAAGAAATACTTTGCAACGTCGTTTCCCTTAGGCCATGGTTTGAAGCTAAAAGCAGTAAATTAATGTGCCACTCACTGGTGATTACTGGGCTCAATGTTTCTCTCACCATTAATTTATGGTTCTTTCCTGTGGTGTAGCTGTGGTATGTACTACTGTAATGGAAGAGAAGAACTAAAAAAGCTTCGAGTTGGTTTGAAATCTGCAATAACCGTTATTAACTGCAAAGTTCTGTTACAAAATTTCGTAACCGAGTGATTTAATGTCGTTTACTTGTGATTTCCAGATGGAACTATTTCTGTGGGAAAACATTTCCTCTCCTTGCTGTGTTGTTTTGTGATAGGCCAGATCATGAAATTATTATCAAAAATTTAGCACCCCGCAACAATTGAATTGAATGAGCTCAGCATGAAATTCAATTGTTGCAGGGCGCTAAACTTATAATAGTAATTTCCTGATCTGATGAGGTTGTGTTTGCAGTCTTTACAGTAAAAAAGGTGTTGGTCTTATAGATAGTAGTCTAATTATCTTTTTATTCATTCACCCTTTCAAAATAAGATATTTAAAATTTAGCATCATCTCAAATTTCTAGAAATGATGCAAATGTTTACATCTGATTTGTAATACGAATTCTGGTATTTAATGGATTATGTGTGCACTACAATCTCAAGAGACATATGTTTCTGCAAAAAACTGTATTGAAGAGCACGAACAAGTTTTTCCTCTTCATAAGAACCAAATTGACATGCCACTTGCAATTATCTAACCGGGCTTGGAGATTGTCATCTGTTCTGGGATGCTTTGTTCACAAAACCATTTGACACTAATGGAAAAGGACAAGTAAGACTTTAATGTATTGTAAAAGGTTCTTATTATTTAAGTGCTCCTCCTGTTACATGAAGGGGGTTTCTTGAAGGAAATGCTTCGAAGTTAAATTTTTATAATTTGTAGTGGGCATCAATATCATTTAGCAGCATTTTCAAACATGAGACAGTTTTAAATAAAACATGTTTATGACTAAATGTATGTTACGTGTCTTCACTTGTATGTGTTAGATTCTTGTTAAGAGTTTCCGGAGCAATGCTTGTGCAGGCTTAGAGTAAAAAATGCACTTGTATTTTCCTTTTTTTGAAGAAACCTAAGGTCTGGTCCCAAATTTAACGAAGGAACATCTCGAAGTACATGTCCTCAAACACAGTTGATATAGGTCAGTAGCAAATATTTACCATTACTTTAGAGTTCTCTTTCTGCGCATTTCCAGAAATTTCCTGCAAAGGAGGTTTGTTTGTAAATTTAATTTCAGCTGAAAAGCTGTGACTAAACTGATGTCTTGACCCGCTTTTATCAAAGACAAGTTTATTTTCTGTATTCAGGCTACTCATGAGCCTCTATTTACATAATACGTGAAGTAAAAGTCACTGAATCAAACAACTGAGATGTACAGTTTACTTTGATGATGAAAACTGGGCATGCAATGAATGAATCTACATACTGCAATCAGCACAAGGAATAACTTCCGTTTAACTTTAACGTGCATGTAAGGTCCTAAACAGATCCAATATTATTATTGTCCAGAAAGTTTATAATTGAAACGAATTGAATTACGAAAAGAAAAGTACTTAGATAAATCTTTATCTCGCTAATGTGACCAGCTTTGTAAATGAAATAAGTAAAACAATGTAAGCACAAATTAAAATGTTCAAATAAGCTATATTACCGAAGATAATCAATGAGGTTGTCTGTAATATAAATAACGTGGCTCTTAACATTTCAGAAAAGGAACTCCAACTAATGAGAAATTCCCAAGAGCTTTGTAGAGGAGTCTTTAACTCTTATTTGATCTCTCCTTTACACCTCAATGGTCCTCTTCAACAGACCAGTCCGTAATAATCCTAAAATATCTCTTCTATTTCAGGAGCAAACATCAGTCATTTTTATTGCTAGGAGGATTAGCAAAAGATTTTGCACTACTAAATTGCAAACTTGAAAATGGTAAAATGTAATTTTGTAAATATGACAGATTTAACTGTAAACGTGTAACATGCTATTAAGCAATTCTAAATACTGTACCCAGAGTGTTGTAGATAAAAGATAGATTAAAAATTCTAATGCAATAAATACTAAGTCATGGACTTTAACATTTTGCTCCATGCGTGCACTGGTCTTTAGTGACATTAAACTGCTCATGTACTAACTCTGACTTCTGTAACCTACTGATATGGAAGAGCTTTTGCCACTTATCACTTCTGTGTTTAATTCACGCCTAAACTCTTATCAGTTGGCAGCTGTAAATCCATTTCCCTTTCTGTCCATTGTGGGAAATTATGTGATTTAGTCGCAGTAATCCTGTTGAAGGTCAGTCTGGGATTCAGGGTTGAGCTTTTTAGGAAGGAAACTTTCGCCACAACGTACACCTATCAAAACTACTTTGTCGCGTTTGTGCGATTGTGAACGTTTGCATTTACTTTTACATAAAGCAGCAATTTACTTCTAGTGCAAAATATTGGAACTGATAGAGAGAAAATCATAGTAAGATGGTAAACTTGGGTTTGGTACGAAAATTTAGAATTTCCGTTTTTTTCATTGAAAAAAAGTGAATCAAAATTATTGGGCTAAGGACTGTGATAATTTCTAGTGAAACATATTGTTGTAACGGTAAAGTTGAGAAGCCTGCAATATCTTACAAAATTGGAGACTAACCAAGCGAATAGCCATATAAACCATGCTACCTGCATCAATAAGGGCTTCGAGTAAGGTTACTTTACTAAGCGCAGACCTGCAAGGGATGCATCCAGCATAGTCCCACAAGGTACGCGTATGCACACTTGTAGTGTCGTTAGTTGCCTGACTCATAGTCAGCAACGAGATGACATTGTAAAATTACGCTGAATTCATCAAATTGCTATCGAAATATCATATCACGTCAAGTATTTAAAAGTGGTTTAAACAATAATTTTTCATTCCAAACAATGTGATCGCATTTATCTGAAGAAACTTCATACAATTCAATCATATCACACTGGGCAAATTAGAAACGAAAAGAAAACCCATCAATGGGAAAAATAGCGTGCAGTGACCCTCCCTCAAGGGTGTCAAGTACTGCACTAAAAGTTACACAAAATCTAATCGTACTGTTGGAAGCAGACAATTTATGAACTGAATAATTAATGAGCTCCTACATTCCTGTCAATAGTGATTTCTTACAGACTCTGTTTAAACTGTCACAAAAGGAGCCACCGCAAAACCCTTGACCCAAAACTGTCACAAGGTGTCGATTCATAACTTACTTAGTGAATAAAGCCACACATTAATTGACATTGATTGATGACGCAAAACAGTGTTTGTGATGATATAAATATAGCATTACAATGCACCGTATTAATTCAAGAATAGGTACTTATTATGTTAATGAGTATTTTAATTGCCTTCTCTGACTTTGACACGGTTCAAATCCAGAACAGCTCCTGAAATGGAATTTATTTGCGTCCATGGAATTCGATGCTGTGTCCTTGACTCCGACAACATTGTTCTTACAACGAATAGCCTTAACCGGGCATATCATCCTCTGGACACACTGGACACACGTGTTTGTAATAAGCAAATGAAGCTTAAGAAGAGCAACCAGTTTAGACAAAGCTTAAGTAAAAAATAACAGCAGCTGACATTACAAAAGGACTGCTGCAAGATATATATATTAACCGAATACATAAAAACACTTTTGAAGGTAACAATGAAAAGCAAAGCAAAAGGTATTTAAGCAGAAGAATAACTTTGAATAGACTACTTTTTAGAGGACTTATTGATTACAATACAAACAAAAAAGGATGGTAATTTGGAAAACCCTGTTAGACATTACATCCCGAATATTTAAACCACAACCCAATTGTTTATGCTAATTCTAATTGTACTGGAATCACTGTCAACCTCTATCAGTTGGCAGCCGCAATTCATTTCCGCTCCGACCTCGTTTACCGGTCACTGAGGGAAATTTTGTAATTTGGTTACGGCAATCCTCCCGATGTGTGACCGTTCGAGATTAGTCCAAAGACTTTCTATAAAGAAACTGAAGCAAACGCTTTTGTAGTTTGTTATAAATTTGATTTGAACCCAAAGAAATGGCATTAGTGGGGCAAAGTTGCCAATACAGTTGATTGATAGGAAAATGTTTCAGGTTCTGTTTGTGGAAAAATATTCTACATAGATCTATGTACCGTGACCAATGTCCCTAAACAATCTGCGGGGTACGGGAAAGTGGCGATGACAATGGTACAAGGGCTGGATTTCGTCACTTACGATGTGAACTCAGAAGGAATTTCTACTCGATAAGCGTAAAGTTAATAGGCACTGTACACACCAGGCAAAGTGGAAATGCTTTTTGTTTTGAACCATGTATCATTCTTGCTACATGTTTATGGATTAAATGAGACAAGATGTCAAACTTCATGCAGGTTTGCTAGGATGATACAGTACTGCAGTATGTGATACAACTCTGGATCATGCCCACTGACATCGTCAGCGGCCGTTTATCAAAATGCCTCAAGTTTGACCTGCTTATTATGATGCTGGACAATTAACGTGCCCCCCCCGACTCACTCCATGTCGGCCATCTTGTTATATAAAATGCAAAATTATCGTCAATTTAGCTCTTAAATATTGCTAATTCAGAAGCATAAAACAGAACAAGTATATAAAATGCAATTTGAAGGCCTTCAAAGACCAGTAATTAATGTGTCTTTCATGTCAACGAGATATAAACTAGCCCGCAGACGATTCTTGACCTACAATTAAAGAGGAAAGATCTGTGCGGAATGTAAAATTGAAATGGATCTCATTTTGTGTAAGTAAAGTTCCATGCTGTTTCTAAGTCAGACAAAAGCGCCTATTGTGCTCAAAATGAAGAGCCCTAACCAGATGTTTCATCCCCTGCTACTTCACTAGACACACATGTGCTTAAAAACAGTATGTAAAAATAAACCATAACAACGCATATTTCTTTAACACATTACACGTGGAAGCATAGACTATATTCATTCAGGTTCTATGTTTTTAGCCTAGACGGCAGCATTGCTGAGACAACAGCCTCGCACCGGCTGCCATCTTTACCGCTTGTTGGACTGTTAATTTTAACATTGAAGTAGAAATTGCACACGCTTTAATTTAGACACACAGGTGCATCAGTCTAGAGAATTGAATTGGAAGACTTGCTCAGGGAGACAAGACAAGTGTGTAGTGTATGGTCATCGGTCTCAACACTTTGATCAGTCCACTTTATAACAGAATTCAAATAAGCTGCACACCATGAAAACCAAATTTTGAGTCTATTTTTAATATCAGTCATTTAGTGAAATTGCAAAAAAGGCTTCCTTATTTCATTAGTTAGCTGCACTATGTTATTACATTCCAGTACATTTTTATATCGTCATGACGAGAAAGTTTTTTATCCAGGGACTCTCGTTCGGCAGTACTTACACGTCATATCTCTATTCTTTTGTGGATAATTATGTAATTTGACCAAGTAATCCTCAGGTGATGTCTACACTTCATGGGGATTACAGATGTCTGAATCACTTCATGTGGTTGTCAGTTTTTACGTTAGCATGGGCTTTTGTGCAAATGGAAGGTAAAAAGGATACCAAGTTTACCACTGAACTGTGAGCAACAGTGTTTAGTTTTTTAGGACCGTGACGACATTTGGTGGATTTGTTTAACGTCACACAACAATTCTTCATCTCCGATTGTAATTGTTCCCGGTCAGGATGAAATGTCTGGTTAAGGCTTTTCATGTTGAGAACCTTTGTCTGAGTCAAAGACACAGCATGGAATTCCATAAGCGCAAAATGAAGTCCATTTCAGGAGCTGTCCATGGAGGTTTTCTGATGAGAATGATCAGTTACTGACGTGACGAATATAATTACGCTTAACAGTTTGTATAACTGTTTACAGAACAGTAGTTATCACTCAACGCGTACATACAAGACTAGACAAGATAGTATGTAATGAAGGGTAGACCTTGTTTCTTTTATCAATTTCTTAGCCAAATAACCATAGTTCAAATGGCCCGGACAACTGACTATCCGAACATAGACTGATTAAATATAAATATCTACCAAATAATCTACTTAATTTCATAAAGCAACAATCGGGATATTTATTTAAGTTTATGATTGAAATGTGATGCATATGTAAACACTTATTCCTAGATTTGGTGTATCTTTAAGGATTAGTTTACAGCTTGATGTATGTTTATATCTCTCAAATGGTGTTGACACAGATCATAGCTATTTAATTAACTTGTCCGGACACTATGTTTTCAAAATGTCAAGCCGACTGGTTGGCTGTCCGAAGTAAAGATACAAGCCCTAAGCCATGATTAGACAATATCTTGGCGTACCTTTCGAAGGCAAGTGACCAGGCAAATGATAGAACGTTTCACGGTTGATCAACATTCTGTGCAGGTGAATTCATGAGGGTTGGTAATTCTTAAAAGGAATCCCGAAGGAAAATTGTTTTCAAGAATTATATGCCATAGTAAAATTCACTGACTTAATTCACGTGGCGACATTCTCAAAAAGAATCACCGGTCCCGAACAAAGAAACTGGACCGAGAAGTGAATTAATTGAAGAGAAACTTTGATTGTTATGTACGCTAATGTATTAACATTTACAAATTACGGGACTTAGTGACAAATTGTTTTTTTTAAAACTTATTTGAATGTTTCCTCCACCGTTGCGTATATTTTTAGTGTACGAAAATGACGTTTATATATTTCCATGTTAGCCAAATATGGATCACGACAGTACTGAATGAAAGCCCATCTTTTACACTTTAACAATGACAATACCATTGGCCATTGTCAGTATACATGACATGCTCCTACTAACTGCTTCATATGGTGCATAAATTAGATATGTGAACTACTCAAGGATGTTGAACATGTAGGTTCAGTAAGTGGACCTACAATTATATGGAGTAGTCTGCTGAATCTGTAATCATCGAAGAAACTGCGCTCTTTGTGCTATTGTTGACGCTACAATGAAAGTGTTCTAAAATAATGTCAATGAACGTTTTACAATAAAGAGAAGATAACCAAGTAGAATGAATTGTTGTCATTTTATTTCACATTTCTGCTTGATAGACTATTAATTAAGGGCAATTCTGAGAAATTTGCCATGGAGACACATCTAACTTGATAGTTACATTTTTGCATGGCTGAAGTTTTCTACTGCTTGTCCAATAAAAGCATGCTTTCAGACGCCATGAGTCGAAAAACGACTTTTACACCCATATTCATGAATAGATCATATTTGCTCTTTTTGTACAATAGAGATTTAGGTTGAATATGATATGTCTTACCTAAATTTAACCAAATGGACGTCTAAACTGCATTAATTTAGATTACCTTTCAGTCAATGAATAAAAGGTACGTTACAGAAGTCTTTTGACTCAATTATTCTTCATCTTCTATTTTTTCCACAAAAGACACAACACAAAGATAGCAGGGTGGCCTAAAATGCTAATGGTCATTTGAAAAATCAAGGTACATTAGCTTGAGTACAATGCACTCGCTTCTGCTCTGGTAATCAGTCTACTTAGACTTTTATGGTCAGGAAATGTGTCCAAATGTGATCACACAGTTTAAAGTGCTTTGAGCTAAAAGCACTAAATTGGCACATCAATGGTCATTAGCCGACAATCTGCATCTGACATCAGTTATTTGTGGTGTTTTTATCTCAAGTCTCTGTTAAGAATAGGGAAAAGTACTTTAAAGGTCAGTGCATCATTGTGTCCAGGCATACACATGCCAAAGCATGGACAATAGCAGCAACAGGCGTGAAACCAAACAATAGGAGATACATTTATCTCTTTTGAAGTCAGCTTGCATAAATAGGAATGGAAAATATATGATATCCGTTTTGAAAAAAAAGCTTGGCTGGAATCCATGTAAATGATTATCGATTACACAGTGCTGTGTGTGATTGTGATAAGCAGCATGTATTCATAACGGTTAACACGTGTGCAGTTTCGTTCTAACGCCTCTTCTTTAGCATCAGCCTGATAGCTTCAACATTACAACGTTACGTGTTACGTGCGTTAAGGACTGTGCATTTAGGTTTAGAGAAAGCTCACTGCAAGTATCAAATCAACGTACTTAAATCTATAAGTATAATCTGTTAATCTTTAACAGGGTGTTGTGGTGACCCACAGTGCACTGAAAGGAATTAAAGATTAATTGTCTTTTTTAAAATACTGACTCTCAAATCCTCAGATGATCAAATATCCTCCAAATTTACCTATTTACTAATTACCAATTTACCGAGGCATTATAGAACCTCGTCATTTATGGAATACTGCGATAAACTGTGCTGTTTACATCGGATGTTTGTGAAGGGTTACTCAAAAACATTGTTAGGCAGTTCTCTGGTCGTTACTGACTCTTAACTACATTATGTTATGCTAATTGACACTGATTAGCATCATATGTAGAGAAATTCAAGGACGATAAACACTCAAGGGCAAATTCGGAATGGTCTTCAGTTAATGCTAATGTTCGTATCTTTGTAATCGATAAATATGACAAACTTTGGTGATCTCAATGTACACATTGACTTTGAGCACATGTACTATGGTGATTCAATCATTTACATATAATAGTTGAAAGAGTATCGGTAGACTTTTCTGTCCTAGAATTTTTAATAATATAAAAGATTGCCACACCCTGTATCAATTGAATACTTGCATTTTCTTTCTTTCAAAAGCAGTAGGGTGCGAAAGTGTAGCTTGTACTTATTAGAGAGGATAGCTGGCAGTCCAGCTACAAATCAACGTGGGGTTCCCCGCTAGGGGTGCCACTATATTTAATTTATGGATCTTATTAATGCTAATTACTTGATAATGTTCTCATTCATGATGTAC